>PVJH01015465.1:0-53481 GCA_004026705.1 Nesogale talazaci
CCAGAGGGTTTTTCCAAGGCTGTACATCGTTCTCCTATGGAGAAAGTGTCCTGAGTTTTAGCATCTATTTTTAAAAAAGAAGAAGAAAAAACTGCCAAAAAATGTAGAATTCGGGCTGAGCCCCGATGGCATAGTGGTTGTGCACGGGACTGCGGCCCACTGGGACGGAGGTTCAATTCCAGCAGTGGGGCTGGGCCTCCTACTCCCACCACCAGAAAGCAGTGATGCACCCCACCCCCCCCACAAAAAAAATGTAGAATTCGTTTGAGTGGATGATTTAATCTCCGTCTGTGCCCTATTGAAGCCTCCCTGTCTCGCAGTCAGGACCCCTGGTGGCAGACTCGGGTCAGGCTCTGGGCCGCTGACTGCAAGGTGGGCAGTGCGAAACACTAGCCCTTCCTCAGAAGAAAGACGGGCTTTTCTTCTCTCCTAAGAGTGACGTTCTTGGAGACTCTGAGGGACGGTTCTATCCTCTTCTGTAGATCGCGTAGCTGTGAGTCAGCATTAGTTTGTTGGCCGTGGGGGTATTTTTTTTGTTTGGGTTTATCCCTTAGTACAGGGAAACGTTCAGTGGCAAGTCTCTCAGAAATCCCATGTGACCCTGACAGTCCATCACAAGCATGTGACAGGATCGGACTTTGTTCTGAACCCCCACCTCTGTCCCCGTCTTGTCTTTCCTCAGAATCATCCTGGATGAAACCGCTCTGCATCTGTCGGACAAGTGCAACACTGTTGCTGTCAACCTGAGCAGAGGTGAGCGAAAAATATGCTAAAAGCTTTGTTTTTTTACAGTTCTTTTTTTAAATCATTGTACTGGGAGCTCTTACAGATCTTATCACAATGCATGCAGGCAGACAGACATTGTGTCAAGCACATTTGTACATGTTTCCATCATCATTTTCAAGACATTTTCTTTCTACTTGAGCCTAGGGTATCAGCTTATTTCCCCCTGCCCTCTTTCCCTCACGAACTCTTGATAATTTATAAATTGTTATTATTTTTCATGTCTTACATTGACTGATGTCTCCCTTCACCCATTTTTCTGTTGTCCGGCCTCCAGGGAGGGGGGTTATATGTAGATCATTGTCGTTTCCCCCTCTCTCCACCACCTTCCCTCCACCCTCCTAGTATCATTACTCTCTTTATTGGTCCTGAGGGGTCTATCTGTGCTGGATTCCCTGTGTTGCCTTGCTCTGGTCATGTTAAAAGGTTTATCATTCTGGCGTAATGCCAGTGAAGTGTGAGACTCTTAGGACAGGTCCATCTGTAATGTCCTTAAAAGGTCAGTTAGACTCACCCAGTGGCATGACAAATATTATAAACACTTCCTTTACAAAAGACAGCTTTTTTCTGCACACACAGATAAAGTGCCTGGTGGCATTTTTTTCAGGAATAAGCTAATCTTCCACTACACCCCCGCCCCCGTGCTATCAGCAGGGAGTTTTGTCAGGTGTTTGTGTTATGAGTTATTAATTGGATAAGCAGTCTGAAAGCAGTGAGTGGCTGACTGATGGCACACTGTTGTGCATTTCAGATTATGTCCGTGTGATGGACATGGGGCTCCTGGAGCTAACCATAACAACCGTGAAGTCGGATTCTGAGACAGAGCAAGTGAGTGAGTTCTCAGTGCATGGACACGTCTCGGGCAAGAGGGGTGATTTTGAAAGCGTTCTTAGAGAGTTGGTTTCTCTGCGTACCTACCTTTGGTTCCGATAGAAGCACTGCCCCAGTGCGGGGGGGCAGGGGTGGGGGTGGGCTGGGGGCCTTCGTTTCCTGGATGCCACGGCTCCCTTCTTTACCCTCCCATGCCCCGTGCAGCCTGAACCCCGCTTCCAGCTGCACTGCTCCAGCGACGTCGTCCACATCCGGACCTGTTCGGACTCCTGTGCGGCGCTCATGAACCTCGTCCAGTACATCGCCAGCTACGGGGACCTGCACGCCCCCCACCAGGAAGCCGTCAGGCCCGGAGTCCCGAGAAGAAAGGCCAAGGTAGGGCTCGCCTGTAGCCCCGCGCCCGCCCCCCACGGCAACGCAGGGCAGTGGAGGAGACAGGGAAAGCCGGCTCCTCTCGCTTGGAGTGAGCTCCTACCCAGCGCAGGGCGATTCTGAGTTCTTTCATCTGCCCTCCAGGGAGACAAAGAGCGCGTCACCTGAGAGCTGGTGACAGACAAGCTGTACGTACGTACGTGCAGTGAGAGACGAGGTGAAGTGCTTTACCCGGTTTTCAGAAAACTGAAATGCAGAGATAATGGAATTTTCCCAGAAAGTTGTTGCAGCCCTTCCTGCTACTGGCCAGAAGGCTTATTCCTGCCGCAGTGCCTTGCGAGGTCTGTCTGACCCGGGCCCAGTCAGTCGCCTCCTGTACATGTGTGAGGGAGGCAGTCAGGGAGGAAGAAGGAAGGTGGTGATGGTGGTGACGACTGAAGGCCCACGGTCGACTGAAAGAACGCGGTCTGTATCGGAAGAAGTCCAGCCAAACACTCCTCAGGAGGGGGAGCCCATTCAGACTGCCCTGCAGAGTGACCTCAGGCTTAGAAGAGGAGGCGCCCCTCCCAGAGATGGACGCAGCGAGGAGGCCCGGTGCAGCGGCGGCGATGGTGGCGGCAGCATGGCTCGGGCAGTGCTGGTTCTGTGGTGTGTTGGGTCGCTGTGATCTGGAGCAGACTTGACAGTCTCTCCCATTGGTCTCAAACTCCTTCCTGTTCCCACACACTGCCCGATGCTTCATCTCTCTTGGCGTCCAGGAGAACAAAGCTCAGGATTAGGATTGTTTGATAGAGAAGGACTTGAAGATGTAGTTGATCGTCGAAGATGAGCCGACACTGTTTTGGTTCCCGGTGCAGGGCTTTTTGTGCCCAAAGCCTCTGGGGTCCAGACTCGGTGGCCGGGCCTTTGGGTCCCACGAGTTCTGTTCTCCGGGTTCTCCTGCAGGCAGGGCTCTCGGTCCCTCGGACCCCGTGCTCTGTGAGGCGCTGCTGGGCAGTGGCCATCCGGGTGCAGGAGGGTGCGTTGTGCTTGATCCCTTGGAAATTGGATGTGTGGATTTTCAAAGTGGGCACTCAGTTCCTGGGCCGGGGGCTCACGAGCAAGAGGCTGCCGCGCTGGCCTGGCACAAAGCCCTGGGGAGCACCATCCCCCCCCGGAGGGCCCGACCCTGAATCAGCTGGGGCTCGTGGGGGTCAGCTCTGAGCAGTCCAAACACGGTGGTCCACTCCCTCCTCACATTAGCTTCTGGCCCATCCCTCTGACAACTCCTCTGTGTGAATTGTCCAGTAACTGTCAGGGTGACAATCACACTGAAAACTTGAGTAACAGAATGACAGCGTAAAGTAGAGTATTGAAGGAGGGTCTTTCCCTGTTCTGCCATGTTCCTGAACTGGAGTCCATTTCTAGAGGGAAATCTAGAATTTGCGTTGTTGGCCCTTGTCTCGGACTTGAAGCCAATCTAGTGGAGCTTGCAGGTGTCTTTAGAGCACCGGTTCTCAAGCTGTGGGTCACAACACCTTTGAGGGCCGAACGGCCCTTTCACAGGGGTCTCCTGAGTCATAACAGTAGCAAAATGACAGTAATGAAGTAGCAACGAAAGCAACATTATGGTTGGGGGTCACCACAACATGAGGAACTATCTGAAAGGGTCGTGCTTGAGAAGCTTGAGAAGCACTGCGGTCGAGAAAGACATCTGAATCCCACAGTTGTAGAAGCAGGCATGTCGCCCTCTGGGAGTCAGCTGCCCGGCAGGCTTGCGGCTTCTCCTGACTCGAGTAGCTTCGGGGGCTGAAGGACTCCAGACTGGCAGGAAGATAAGAAATGGCCGACGGCGGTGGCAGAGGTGAATGAATCCGAGGTTGGCGGGTCAGGTGGCGGGCTTCGCTCGGTTCTCAGGATCGGCAGATAACGTGGCAGGCAGGCCACTGACACAAGCCCAAGAACCGGCAGCGGCGGAGGAGTCACGCTCAGTCCAGGCTCAACAGAAAGCAAGTTATTGATGCCACACAGCAAAACGTCCTTTCAGTTGATCGCATGAGGCTGTGACCCAAGTGAGGGTGTTGTATCCAACACTGTGTTTGCACCTGGTTGGCTGCTCACAGCAGTTCCTTCTGGGGGTCATTACACTGCGCTAGATCACAGCATGGGGGATGGGGAGCTTACTAGGTCTCTCTGTCAACCCACTAAGGAGCCTTAGCAAGCACCTTCTTGGTTTGAATTCTGCCTTTTGGTTGCAGGGAGACACCGGCGGGCAGCCGTCCTCCCGCGGGCCCGTGCTCCCTGAAGCTGAGCAGCAAATCCTCCGAGAGCTGATGAGTGAGGCCATGGAGGAGCCTGACGCACTGCACGCCCCAGCGTTCTCAAAGCCCCAGGCTGATGGTGAGACAGCGGGCCTCCCCAGGGGCACAGACTGGCTTCTCGGGGGGTGGGGACACTGCCGCTGTGCTCAGGGTGTCATCGTGGGCTCCCTTTGTGAGGAACTTGTCAGAGAAGAGACGTGTGTGACGTGTGCTGGCTGGGGCTTGAGTGCCCGGCAGATCTGCAGTAGCCCGGTGTTGTGGTGGAGGAGGTGGAGGGCCAGGCTGGTGGTTTCTGAGGCTCCTCGTTCCCGCCAATCAGGGAGTGGTGAGTGTGGTTCGGGCGTGCAGGGATGCTCACTGCTAGGTTAGACTTCCTCCTGAAAGTGACCGGATTTGAATGTGTGAAGCAGAGCAGAAGGGCCTCTGGGCAAGGGTATTACTGGTCATCAAGGGGCAGACCTTGGCGGGCGAGACCCTTCACTCCCCAGCAGTGACCCGGCTGCTGTGGAGCAGGGGCGAGCCTGGAAGATGGAGGCCCGTGAAGGCCAAGGGGAAGCATCTACACGTTTTGCAGCATGTGCTTAAGAAATCTGTTTCTAATGAGATGAAAATGGTTATTTTTGTATGCCGTGAAATACCACTTCGTGATATGAAAATTTATAATTAAACATCGCTCTTATTTTAACTTAGAGTGCACTAGAACTCAGGAAGCAAATTGGGACTTGAGCATACTCTGGACGGTTACTTTTAATGAATATTAGCTCATCAGATCACACGGGAAAGCACAGCTCATGGTTGTCACTGAGCCCCGAGAGCTTTGCTCCACGTCAGTGTCAAGGTCAAGTCTGCTTTTCGAGGGGGCAGCTCTGCCCCACTTGGGGACTGAGTGCCCTCCACCCTGCGGGGCGCACCCTCGGGGTTAGAGAGTCGTCCACTGCTGCTTCTGAGGTTCTCGCAGGCACCTTGTCCAGAAGCCCCACGGAAAGCTGTCCCCGATAGACGGTGCCTAGGTCGGGCTGGTGAAGGATCCAGACCTTGGGAGGGCGGTGCTGGTGAGGGATATTGGGGGCACCTCAGACTGCAGGGGGTGCTGCGGGAACCGAGTATGAGGGCCCTCCTGTTTGATGACATCGAGGAAGCCCGAGACAGGGAGCTCAGACACAGTGACGATAGTGAGGAGGACTGGGGACCGGCTGGCACACGCCCGGTCACTGAAGGTCAGAACCAACTCAGGGCACCTGACAACACAAAGAACATCTGCTGGGAGCCAGGATTCCACCCTGGGTCAGCATGACTGGACCATGGTGGGGCCACAGGCCTTTGCTGCCCCAAGTGTGCGCCTCTAAACTGAAGCCAATATGCTCACTAACACCCCCTTCCACCCCCCCCCAGCCACCTCTGGCTCAGCCTGGCGCGAGTGAATCCGTGCAGAAGGACTGGGCGGGCCTGATACCAGGGAGGGAGTCCAAGCTGATGTGCACCTGCTGCTGGGCCCACACCTGAGCAGGCCGCTGTCTGGTCGCCCCGTGGCCTGAGGAGTGCGGTCTGGCTGTGTGGTCCCAGACCTGGGCCCTGCGTCCAGTCCCTCCCCAGTGACTTCACCCCAAGGCTTCTTCCTGGTGCCACGTGGACTTGTCCCGGGGGCCTCCCTGGCTGGAGAACCTGTGCTCACGGTTTCCAGCATGTCAGGCCCACCTGTGGGCGCGCAGCTCATGCTGCGGTGTTAGGGCCCAGTGGGCTAGGTGGCCCCAGAAGGACAGTGGTGCGGTGCTCCCTGCCTGTGGGAACCTCGCTCAGGGCTCGGGCTTTGGGGGCAGTGCTGACCTCGTCCCTCCCAGGTGTCCCAGATGAGAAGGCGCAGGCACAGGAGGCGTGCTGTTCAGACCTCTTCCTGTTTCCCGACGAGAGCAGCCATGTGTCCCAGGAGGCCGGTCCCCCCTGCGCCGTCTTCCCGCCCCACCTGCTTGGGGATGTGGCTGCGGGGGCACCCGCCGAGAGCGATGACTTCTGTGTCCTGTTTGCACCGCAAGTGCCTGTGCAGGTGAGGGGTGGGTCTGGCAGAGGAGTCTTGGCTCAGGGTCCCCCACCCCGATGTGGGATGCTGCTGGGTGACGGGCCATTATCCTCTGATGGGCGGTGGTCCTTCCGCTACAGGAGAAGGAGGAGGAGCCCGTGGTGAAGGTCATGGTCAATGGCGCCATTGTGATCCAAGAGAATCACTTCAGCCTGCCTGTGAAGAAGACCGAGGCGGGCAAGGCCCCCCTGCGCTTCCCCACCCCCACCGTGCAGTACCTGGTCAAGGAGGTCTCCCTGGTGTGGCACCTGTATGGTGGGAAGGACCTGGGGACAGCCCCCCCCTCATCACCCGCGAAAAGCTACACGTAAGTCCCCTTCTGCAGCGGAGTCTGCCTGGTGCCGGCCTGTGCTCTCACAGGGAGGAAGGACAGGGATGGATCCCTTTCAGAGTTTTACCCAGGCGGTCACACTCGCCCCCTTGCCCCACTGTCGCAGGAGCAAGCTGTCCTGGGCCCTGTGCCAGGATGACTTCTGCCCGCGGTTCAGCAGTTCATGTGAGGGGAGGGCGTGGTCAGGGGAAGGGGGAGCTGTTCACTCGGTCCCTGTTCTGGAGGGCCACCCAGCGGTGCTCAGGGAAGGCTGGGTAGCGGAGGACAGAAGTCCCAGGCACACCTACTGCTGGGTCGGCCACCCAGTACTTAATACTTGGCACCACCAGGGCTCCTGTCAACTGGGGTGCTGGTGTTGGGGTCGGTTCTGACTCCTGGGGGCCTGATGTATAACAGCAGGGACACTGCCCCATCCGGCACCATCCCCACAGCCATGGTTATGTCTGAGCCCCTGGTTGCAGCCCCATGCCCCTCTGCCTTGACAAGGGTTTTCCTCTTTTCTGGCAGGGTGTCCTTCTCCAGGGGCTATTTTCTCTCAATGCCTTGTCCACAGTGTGTGTAGATGGGAGCCCAGGGTGGGGCCACTGCTGCACGCAGGGTGCCGGCAGCTGGGGTTGGGAATCAAAGTGCCCGTCAGGTGCTGAGGGGAAGACGTTCACTCAGCCACACTTGCGAGGTCCCAAGTTCTGACTGTCGGAGCCAGGTCCGACGGGGCCACCTGGACACAGCGGTTTAGCAGGTTGTTCCTCTTTGAAAGTGATTGGGGGCCTCAGACTTGACTATAATTGTTTTCTCTATTTCGGGCTTGACCTCTAAGCTGTAAAGGATTTCTGGCGTGAATGTACCACACACACGCACGCACGCAGCCTGGCAGACGGACATGAGCAGTCACCCCATGCTCTCAGCCTCCCTGTCATAGGCCCGGGGCCCCAAAGCTCCAGCCCCCCTGCCTGGCCTCTCCTGGCTTCCATGTCACGCAGTCCTCCTAGGCCCCGCCTTTGCCTCTGTCTCTACGTGGCCACGTCAGTGGACGGAGGCTCCCAGGACAGAATGCAGGGGCCCTACTGGCACCCTGGTTGAAGAACTTTGCTGCTTACCGAAAGGCCACTGGTTGAAACCCACCAGCTGCCGTGAGGAAACAGTGAGCCTGTCTGCTCTTCTGTCCCGTTCCTGGACAGACATTCAGCCTGGAGGTCTAGGAACAGTCGTCCTCTGCCCTGTGGCGTCCTTCTGAGTCAGATCCACCATGACAGCAGCCCTGTAGAATCGGGTGCAACCGGGTCTGGGGGTTCCTGAGACTGCCCCTCGCTATGGAAGGAGAGCACCTTACCTTTCCCCAGCTGGGTTCGAGCTGCTGACTGAGGCGTGATCAGTGTGATGGCAGTGGGGGGGCCCCGTGGCACAATGGTTTGAGAATGTGGGCAGCGCTCACCACAAGGTCAGTGGTCCAGACCTGCCAGGTGCTCCAAGAGAGGGAGATGTGGCCTTCTGCTCCACTCTGTCCAGTAGGGGCGCTGTGTGTCTCCAGCATTCCCAGTGCCCTAGCCTGCTGGCCACTGCCCACCTGTCCCTGCCATCCCAGGTGAGGGGACCTATGGTGATGCTGGGAGTCGGTCCAGCCACCGAGTTGAAAACACCAGCGGGGGGTGAGGGGGGAGCAGCGTTCAGATCCCGCTTCCCGAGGAAGAACCGCCTGGTAGGCTCATTACAAATACCGGCCACTGGAAATCTCATAGCCCCTGGAGGAGGGGCTCTGGGCTGCCACCCCAGGTTGGACAGAGCGGCAGTCGAGAAGCTGGCCAGCGGGCAGCCTGTTGTCTCCATCCCCCAGTCCCCCATGAGCCAGAGCCGATGTGATGACAGCCAACACCGGCCTCTCTCACTCTCCCAGTGACATTGGCCAAGGCCCCTCAGAAGGCTCTGAGAGACGGAGCCCTCCCCTGCAGGAGGTCTGAGCGCTAGTCTGCCCCCAGGGGCGGGCCTGGGGCCCGCAGTGGTGAGGCATTTCTGCATCGGGTGGGGGGGGGGGGGGGAGACTGGGCAACAAGTGGCGCCGTCTGGGGTCGGGATCTTACTTTCTCTTCTCAGCCCCCAGGGCTCCCTGGGCGGCCCTTTTCAGAACAGGCTCTTGTTGGTCTCGTCTTCCCTCGCAGGAGCCCCCACAGCTCGCCCTCCCACACCCCCACCAGACACGGGCAGCCAGCGGCCGGCGGCGGCGGGGGGAGAGGGAGGAACCAGGACTTCCTGATGGAGATTCAGCTCAGCAAGGTGAGCAGGTGCAGGTGCAGGCGGTGCCAGGTGCGCCTAAACCACAGCAGAGCTGAGGGTGGGGTCCAGACTGCCTAGTGGGGCACCTGATCCACTCCCCCCAGGGGGTGCCAAGCTGCTGCTTCCAACACCGGGGCCTCCACTCCCAGCATGTGCCCTGAATGCAGTCAGCCTCCCCAGGGCTCGGGCCAGCTGTGAGCACTGGGGAGGTGTCCATGGAGAACCCCACTCTCTGCTCCAGCCCCTCATAGTCCCTTCAGGAAGCTCCTCCCTTTGATCCTTTTCAAAACCATCTTGTCGGCGGGCACAGTGGTGTTTTGATCTAAGTAGGATAAGGGATGTCACTAAGGCCACATGAGAAGCCGGTCACTCATGTGCTTGGGGGGGGGGGGAGGGCACCCAGGCCAGAGAGAAGTCTGCCGCAAGACTGGGTCATCAGGGCCTTTGAAAGGGGACTTGAAGGCAGCCGTGGAACCTGCAGGGGGCAGTGAGCGGGGGCGGCACGGGCGTGGATGAGAGTGTGCGCTGTGTCCCCTGTCGTCAAGGTGAAGTTTCAGCATGACGTGTACCCCCGCGGCCGGCCGGAGCGCGACGCCAGCCCGGTGGAGCAGCCTGTCTCCCGGCAGGTGTTCATCGTCCAGGACCTGGAGATCCGAGACCGTCTGCGGAGCTCCCAGATGAACAAGTTCCTGTACCTGTACTGCAGCAAAGACATGCCCCGCAAAGCCCACTCCAATATGGTGAGGGTGGGCCCCGGCCCTGTGGGTGTTTTCTCTGGTTCCCAGGGGACAGTCCCGCCCCATCCATGTGCAGCTGAGCGTCTTCTGCCTTGACAACGATTTCCCGAGCCTCCTCCTGTCGCTGACCGAGTGCTGAGCCCCGAGGAGGAGCCGAAACTCGCGGAGCCGACTCTGAGCAGGCCTCTGTTTTGTCCCTGACCATCTCTTGGGAATCGAGCGGGCGTTCAGGCTGGGAGGGAGGAGCGGCCCAGAGACCAGACAGGGCTTGCAGGACAGAGAGGACGCTTCCCATATTCGTTCTCATGGAGGATCGGGAGAGAAGCTTCCAGTGAGGACAAGGCTGCCCTCACCAGGACAAGTGTTTTCCTCACTCTTCTAGTTAACGATCAAAGCACTGCACGTGCGCCCCGAGTCTGGCAGATCGCCCCAGGAGTGCTGCCTGCGCGTGTCCCTGATGCCGCTGCGCCTCAACATCGACCAGGTGTGTGGGGCGCGGAGAGGGCAGGGGCGAGGCTGGAGCTGCTGCTCACCAGAGCCTGGGTGCTGCCTGTGTGTGTGCGCATGTGCATGCATACGTGTTGAAGCCCAAACCCCTTGCTCTGCCCAGTTGCACGCTGAGGTCAGGAGTGTTTCTCCGGGTCCTGACTGTAAACCTTTGCCTCAGTAAAATCATGGTTGGTAGCCACAGGTTATAAAGCTTAGACGAATGTAGCTCATTCGCTCCAAGTGTTTTCGACGTTGGCTCCAGTGATGGTCACGTGGAAGCCCAGCTAGCAGCGCTGTCTAGAAGACTGGCCTGTGAAGCTCGGGGCTGAGCCCGGCTCAGGTCTCACCTCACACCGGGCACCCATCCTGCGTCTGAGGCCAGTGGAACTGGCCAGCGAGCGGGTGTCCTCACAGGGAGGCCATCTGGGTCTTCTGGCATCAGCCTAGTGGAACTGTGGTGGCAATCTCAGGGAGCGAGCCCTGGCTCCCTCAGTGCGGCAAGGCCCCGGGGTCTCAGATGCAGGCTGCTCCTCTGAACACTGAGCTGACGGTCTTCCACAGGCCCAGAAAGCTTTTTGATTTTCAAAGCAGGACACACCCACCTTTGGGAAAGCCCGCAGTGGGATTCTGGAAAGAATTCCCTGCGTTGGGAAGCCTAGGACAAGGCCAGGCCAGAAACACGGGGCCCTGGCAGGGGTGCCAGGAGAACAGGCGACGGCTGCAGAGGTAGCAGGCCCAATCTGTGGTCCCCTCCTGTGCAAGGTGAAGCGCTCCTGCTTAGCCCAGCCTGGGTCCTGAGTGGGTTCCGTGCCCTTGGGGGGGGGGGGTGGCTTCCCACGAAGGTGAGATAGTTGCAGGCCGCCTGTTGTGTTGCTGCTTCTAAACGTGAAGGTGCGTTTCAGGCTGAGGATTCCTGACTTCGGGTGTTCGCAGGGCCGTGTCCCTTTCGCTGTGGAAGCAGAGGGCTTGCCACCGTCCCCCACGCAGCTCGGCGCAGGAAGCTGGTTGGTCCTCTGCCTTCCCTCAGCAGGGGCCCCTCCCTTAGGGCTCGCTTCCCTTCCAGATGGGCTCCGGCTGTGCGTCTGGCGGGAGAGGGTCGGCTGCAGGGGCCAATGGCAGAGCCCCACCTGGGCAGTGTGGAGGCCTCAGCTGAGTCGGGCGGGTTATTCTGGGCTGGCTGGTATGAGACTGCCGTAGTGCGTGTGTGTACAGCCTCCCTATGGACATGCCTCCTGGGCGCCTCCAGACCAGAACCAGGGCCCGGGCCTGTGTCGGGAGAGAGGGGCTGCCCTGCGTTGCCAAGGGGCCGCATGTGCTCCCAGGAGCCCAGTGCTGGCAGGGGCCTTGCGCTGAACGGGCACTCCAGGGGAGAGACAGGGTTTGCTGCGAGTTGGAATTTTGCGTGATTGGCCTTTGATCCCACCCACAGGGCCCAGGCCTGACAGGGCTGCCTCTGTATAGGCAGCTGCTCCTCTGTGTCCTCTGTGTGCATAACATGTGAAGCAGCAGCTGAAGCCTTTTTAAAGTGTTGTAGAACGTTGGACAGCCTGGTGCTGTTTTGTGCAGTTGTGTTGTGGTGACAAATGGTTTAAATCTAGTCCTTTGCCTTCTTCTTGTTCTTTTCTTCTTCTTTTTAAATGTAGAAGAAGAACCAAGATTCTCAGTTCTGGGAAGGTGGGCTTGGACTCTATAACAGATTTCCAAACTGATGCAGCTTGCTGTCCCTTTTTCAGAAAGAAAAGTGCTCAGTGCTTTTCTCCCCCGCCGCCGCCGTGATTAAGACGTTTGTACAGTAGCCCATGGTCCCAGAGAAAGTGTGGGTGTCTACTTCCACAGCTCCCCAGCGCCAGGCCTGTGCACCTCGGTGGGAAACCTGAGCTAGGGCAGTGCAATCCGCCCCCTGGTGGCCAGAGGTCGCACTCCTAGGTCGTTAACGTGCACCAAGTATGGACTGGACGACACGTAACAAGTGTCCATTACAGAGCATGATAGTGACTCCCGCCCAACCCCCTACCTGCTTCCCTTTCTCTGAATTCAGCCTGCCCCTACACACACTCACTCACAGGCCATGTGAGCTCAAGGTCCTCCCTCCCTCCCTCCATGCCATTTGTACTGGTGTCAGGGAGAGCGTGTGGATCGGGTCAGTTCTGCTGTGCTGCTCTACCTCGGGACCCCGTCACCCCGTCAGTGTGACAGTGGGGAGGGGCTTCACAGCATTTGTGGGGAAACCCCTCGCTCGCCACCCACTTCCCCAAAGAAGCGCCCTCGTCCTGAGACACGTTCACGTGAGGGGCAGGGCACAAGGAGCAAGCTCAGGCAGCGTCACTGTCCCGGCATGGGGTTGGCGGGAGGCAGCAGCTGCAGGCGCCCCACCCCAGTGGGCGGCTGTCTGTCTTTTCCATCCTTCTCGTGAGTGTCATGTCGAGGCAGGCGTGTCAGACCCCTGGCTAGCTGGCAGCAGGTGCTGCCCTCCTTGGCAGAGGGCTGGGGGAGGGCGTCTGTGACTTCGGAATGAAGCCAGGTGGACCTAGAGATCCACGTCTGTTTTAGAGTGGCCAGCCAGCGCACTTCTCTTTCAGTCGTATGTCTCACAGATGCCCTGAAGTGTGTGTGTATGTGCACATGCGTGTGCACGCATGGCACAGGGACCGCACACGATGCCGCACACGGTCCTCAACAAAGAGCAGCTGATTGCGGAAGAGGAGTCCGTTCCGGGCTTTCACTGCATGTCTTCTTTCCAGGACGCCCTGTTCTTCCTGAAGGACTTTTTCACCAACCTCTCTGCAGAGGTGGAGCTTCTAATGGCTGCAGACCCAGAAGGTACTGAACACCGTCCCTGGAGCGCGAGGTGGGCTTGGCTGTCAGGGAGCACGTCAGAGAGGCTAGTGCACCTGCGTCCCAGATGACCTGGTTCCCGATGCAAACGTAGATTAGGGAAAAGTCAGACCAGACATTCCCAGGAGCCACAGCCGTCTGTCCATCCATCTGTCCATCCATGTGAAATGCACAGAGACTGCGGGCTCGGCTGCCGAGCTTCCGTCCGCCCTCACTGGTCACATCTCCCGGGCTCTTTTCAGTGAAGAGCTCTCCCGGTGCTGACGTCACCTGCACTTTGCCCAGGCATCGGAGCACCTCCAAGGAGCCAAACCTCGTTCTTTCTTTCCCCGGACCCAAACCTGATGGTGCCAACTCCCCGCTGGCGGCTGCCAGCGAGGAAGAGGAGGCTTTCTCTGCTGAAGCATCGTTTGAAGGGCAGCCTGTGTTCTTCAGGTAAATGGTACCATTTTGAGGACAAACGGTGTCTGGTAGTTTCTCCTTTAAGGTGTATATAAGGTCCTCTCAGGCAGCTGTCTCTGTTTGGCTAGAAATCAAGCCCCAGAGTTGAGTTCGTGTCCACACCTGCGGGAGACGCCTGAGGCCCACCAGCTCTGGGGTCCCACCAGCCTCTGTGCGGCCAGTAGTAAGCTTTGTCCTTTGGATGGTGTTGCATTTTGCCCCACACGTCTCCCCCTCCATGCAGGACCCTCTGTTTTGTCCCACACGTTTCCCTCTCCAAGCAGTCGGCATGGCGGCTGGGCACCATCTAGCTTCTCTGGGGGGGAGTGACGTGGGGATTGCACTCTGCTGTGCACGCCCACCGAGAGACGGGAGAGATCAGTCTGCAGTGCTAGTTCCCCTTCACCTCACTTGTTTGCAAACCCTAGCCTCTGGCCAGGACCCTGTTTATTCTATGGCAGAAATTCCTTCCTCCTGGTTTTGTCCTTGGCCTCCCTGTAACCCCCTCTTTCCTCCCTTTCTCCCCATCATCACAGTTATTGCCACGCTTGGGAACTGTGTTATTCAGGGCTGACTTATACATGCATGTGTATAAGAAGAGAGAGCTTTCTATACAAGAACAGTTGAATATTAAGAAAACATCCCAGCCCAGTCCAGTCCGAGTCCCTAAGCCTGACATTAGCCCGTATGTCCAACACCAGTCTATAAATTCCTCTTCAGACTCATGAAACACATACAATGACACCAAGTGTGGGAAGCTCACAGGCCAGTGGGCGGGAAGTCTTGTAGACCTAGTGGCAGTGAAAGCCTCTCCGCACTGGCGTGGCTCCCCCGGAGGTCTGAAAACGGAGTGGGTTTGGACTCACGGCGACCCGAAAGCGCAGACATGCCCCTGTGGTGTCCAAAAAGCCTTGTCTGTCTTTCACGAGCAGCCTGTGTTTTGAACTGCTGACCTTGTGGTTTGTGGCTCAGGAAGTGGCCACTGTGCCTGTAGGGCTCGTTGGCCGTGGGCTCGCCGGGACCTCCTCCCCTCTGGAGTCCAGACAGCCATGAGCATGGCTGCTTGGTTTCATCTTAGGGCTCCTTCGAGAGACCATCTCCTGCTGTGCTTGGTACCCGGGGCCAGGCTCTGTGAGCAGCCTGACTGGAGTGAGGCGCAGGCACCAGACAAGGCAGAGGTCAGAGAGCTGTCGCTCTTCTCTGTCACACCTGACGGCCGCCTCCATTTCTGGTTTGCTGTTTGTGCTCTAATTGCATCCATTCATGAGCCGCTGACTTTGAATATAATGTGTCCCTTCCTTCCTTCCACTGCAGGGAATTTAGATTCATTTCAGAAGTTCCCATCCGGCTCGATTACCACGGCAAACACGTCTCCATGGATCAGGTGTGAGCCCTTGGCACAGACCATGCCCACAGAGTGCATACCCTGCCACTTAAATGCCGCCCTCTGTCTATACCACTGGGAAGTGTGGGGCCGCACACAGGGGGCCCACACACACACAGGGTGTGTGTTTTCCACAAATACACTGGGAAGCTCTTTGGAGATTTGTGACATTAACAGTTTGAAGAAGCTAGCAGATTAACCACAGAGCCCAGAACTAGTGGAAGCATTAAAAGGCTTGGTATGTCGTCAGTCTGTGAAACAAGGATGGGTCCCAGTTTATCATCTGCTGCCATGAAATCTGTGAAGCACATATGGACAGCCATGCATGCTCACCGTCCAGAGAGATGCACACAAGGCCCTCAGGACCCTGCCCTCTGTCCTGACTGGTGAAAGTGAGCTGTGGTGTCCACAGGACTTCTGGAATGGTTCTGAGGTGCCCCCCACCCCGCCCCAGAACCCCTGGGATAGTTCCAAGCCCCCCATTGCTATGGCAGTGAGCACAAGCGTCGACGGTACCTGCTCACGTACCAGGCGCTGCACCTCATCCCCATGCGGGCAGTGGGCCCCCCCAGTAAAGTGCACATCAGACAAGGCGTGCCAGCTCAGGCTCCCCCGAGTGGTTTTCAGCTCTTCCTGGGCCGGTGCACAGTGCCCCCGGCAACCACGGGGTGCTCCCAGGAAACAGCGAAGCCATGACCTTGCCGAGGCACGCCGAGCTGCTCACTGGAGACGGGGTGGGAGGTGGGGCCCCCGTCAGACAGGAGGACGTGTGGAGCTCATGCTCCCATGCTGAAGAGGCAGCTTCGGTGCCCTGCAGTGTCGAGCACAGGGCCGGCAGGGGGCTCACCAGGCAGTGGCAGACAATGGTGGTTGAGTTTGGGGTGAATCAGGCGTTTACACAGATGCCGGGCTTCCCAGGGTGGGCTCCCAGTTCAGATCAAATCTTCCTTAAACTAGTCTGGGGGACGCCCTGCAGTAGAGCCTGGCCCGTATGGTCATAGCTCTGGAGGGGTGCTGTTGGGCTCCCAGACCCCCCCGTCCTCAGTGCTGTCTGTGGTCCCTGCAGCCTGGCCCTCTCCTTCCCTAGGGCACGCTGGCCGGGGTTCTGATCGGGCTGGCCCAGCTGAACTGCTCCGAGCTGAAGCTGAAGAGGCTTTTCTATCGGCACGGGTGAGCTGAGCTGCTGCCGACGTTTCCATAGCCAGTGGACATCGCCCAGCTGCAGTGGTCTCTGTCCATGGCCTGTGTGGACACCCTCGTGCTTTCCAGCTCATCCTCCCCCACGCCCTTGTGTGTCCGAGACCTAAAGCATGACCAGGCGCTTGTGTGTGTGCACGCATGTGCACGTGTGCACGGTGCCGCGTGCCCCTGTCTGACCCTGCCCGCCCGCGGCAGGTTGCTCGGCGTGGACAGGCTCTTCTCATACGCCGTTGGTGAGTGGCTGAGTGACATCAAGAAGAACCAGTTGCCCGGCATCCTGGGCGGCGTGGGGCCCATGCACTCCCTGGTACAGCTAGGTAAGTTGTGCTTCTGGCCGAGGGCGTGCGAATTGCCTGTCAGGTTCCAGACCCTTCTTCACGGAGCACCTCATCTTTATGCTGTCCGCCCCAAGGCTGGCGGTGGGGACCAGCTGGCCAGGGCGCGTGCTGACCCGTGTTTGTGTGTGTGTGTATGTGTGTGTGTGTGCGTGTGTGTGTGCGTGCGTGCGTGCGCATGCCCCCGGCTGCAGTGCAAGGCCTCCGGGACCTGGTCTGGCTGCCCATCGAGCAGTACCGCAAGGACGGGCGCATCGTCAGGGGCCTCCAGAGGGGAGCTGCGTCCTTCGGCACATCCACTGCTATGGCCGCCCTGGAGCTGACAAACAGAATGGTGCAGACCATCCAGGTACAGGGATAGCACTGGGGGCCCCAGACTGCACGTGCACTTCCCACCCAGAGCTCGCCAGGCCCCTGGCTGTGGGCAGCTGGCCCTCCCAAAGCAGCGGGGTGGTCCCTCCTGTGCAGTAGCCACCGCCGAGCCTGTGGGAATCTAGAGCCTGCACTGCCACACTCGCTGCACGGCCCCCGGCCCCGTCTGACTCCTCGCTTCCTTCCCAACAACCCGTCAGGCCGCAGCCGAGACGGCCTACGACATGGTGTCTCCCGGTCCACTGTGCATCGCACCCAGCAGGACCAAGCGCTTCCCGCACCACCGGCTGGCCCACCAACCCGTGGACCTGAGAGAGGGTGTAGCCAAGGCCTACAGCGTGGTCAAGGAGGTGAGCGCCACCAGGCCAGGCGCAGTTGAGAGGCGCGTCCCTCTGAGGGCATTCGCTGGTGGGTCACTGGTGGGGCAGGGGGCGCACCCCGGGAGCGCACTGGGCAGAGGCCTGTGTGGAGCCGCTCACTACAGGCCAGCTTGAAAGGCGTCTGCTCGCCGACCGATCTGCACAGGCTCGCTGGGGTCCAAATCGACTCCAGGCCAGTGGACTGGGCTGTGGTGGCGGGTGGCTGTCCGTGTGGACACCGGTGCAGGGAGGCGGTCATTCAGGCAGCGTGTCCCCACCCCGCAGGGCATCACGGACACCGCGCAGACGCTCTATGAGACGGCAGCCCGGGAGCATGAGAGCCGGGGCGTGACGGGCGCCGTGGGCGAGGTGCTACGCCAGATCCCCCCGGCCGTGGTCCGGCCACTCATCATGGCCACCGAGGCCACCTCCAACGTGCTGGGCGGCATGAGGAACCAGATCCGGCCAGACGTGCGGCAGGACGAGTCCCAGAAGTGGCGCCACGGGGAAGATTGACCTCCGGCTGGTCGACCCCAGGGATCTCAGGTCTGGGGCTCAGTGGGCACCACATCCCGCTGCCCACACCTGCCTCCGGGCAGCGGCATCTTGAGTCACCTCATCCACCATCAGAATGCCAAGACCTCCCGCGGTTGGCCTGCCCTGGTGGCCGGTGCCAGAGCACCTGCTGGGAGCTAGGGGCCCTCACACCCAGTGAAGACGTCGTCACCCGGTACAGCGTGGGGAGCCCCCAACAGCCACTGCTACCGTGGCTGCTGTGGGTGTCGATGGTCCCCGGGGCCAAAGGGCCCCTTAGCGGCTGTGGTCGAGCGGGGACAGGCTCGGCGTGAGCGGTGGTGGGGCCTGGCAGGGCAGGGTCTGAGCACTCAGCACTGCTCTGCACTGGCACGAGCCCTGGGCTCCCAAGGAGATCGCCGCAGACCGACCCAGGCGCCCCTCCCCTCCCCTGCCCTGTCCCCTGCGTCACGTGAGCTGGAGGAGCTCATGACCCAGGTGACTGCTTCCACTTGTCTCAAGTGTCAATGAAACCATGTCTCTGTATGTCTGTCCATAGCCAGCCATTGTCCGGCAAAACAGTGCGGGGAGGACAGTGAGCCCAAGCCCTCCTGACACCCCCAGGTTGCTGTCTCGAGGTCTACCTTGTCACCGTGTATGTGTGATGACCTGTCAGGAACAAATAAAGTATTTTTATTTAAAGGTGCAATGGCCTGTGGCACCCTGACCATTTGCTTTCTCTGTTAGTCCAGGTAGACTAGAGAAACAAATCCAGAGACGCTCATGTGTATAGGAAAGTTGTACATAAAAGGGCAATCATGGGCTGAGCCCCGGTGGCATAAGTGGTCGAGTGCGGGACTGCGGCCCGCGGGCTTGGCGGTTCAAATCCAGCGGTGGCTCTCAGGAGCAGCACTGGGTAGTGCTCACGACCACCAGAGGGCAGTGATTGCCCCCCCCCAAAAAAAAGAGCAATCATATATTGAGAAAACATCCCAGCACAGTCCCTAAGTCCGATGTTAGCCCATATGTCCGGTACCAGTCTATAAAATCCTCTTCAGAGTCGAAAGAGACATGCAAAGACGCTGAATGCAGGAAGGTCATAGGCCAGTCTTATGGATCCAGTGGCAGTGGAAGCATCTCAACCCTGGCAGGTGTCTCCACATGGCTCCTCCAGCTCCAGGGCTGTGACGTGGCTCTCAGACCCTGGGCCGTACCTAGGTGGGCTCTGGACTGAAAAGGCAGGGCCTCTACCTCCAGGGCCTTCTCCTAGGGGCTTGGTGGCCTTGAACCTGGAAGTTGCTTGAGAAAACCTAGACGTTGTGAGGCAGGCGTACCCAACCCCACCCGCAAGCAGGTCTCCTACCCATCCCTGGGCCCTCTGTCTCTTTTGCCGTCCGGAAAGACCCATTCACGTGCTTTGCCAGGGAGCCCTCCACCTGCGCATGACTCCCTCACTCCCTCTTGGGCATCCTGCTGCTCGGTGCCCTCAGCACTCTGAACCCCGGGTCAGATGGCAGGAAGGTACAGCACTGGACAGGGGCTGCCGGGCTGGTCAGAGGGAGCAGGGACAGTGGCAGGGGTGGGTTTCTTAGTTTACACGCTGAGTTGTGAGCCAGTCGTTTGGCCAGCTTAGAGTCTGAGCCCCGCCTGACAACCAGAGACCCTCCAGGAGGAACAGCCTGCACAGCCCGAGAGGCTCCAGCCCCAGAGGAGAGGGCTGAGCCTGGGCTGTAAACCAGGTCTGCGGCAGGAGAGGGCCACCTGGGGGGAGGGGGCCTCCTACCAGGGTCCTGCAGGGTCAGCAGAGGTGGCACTGCAGGCTGATCAAGGCCCGGCTGGCAGGCTCACACAGCCCTCTGTGGCCCAAGTCTTCCCAGAGCCCCCCATGGAGACCCCTATGGACTTTCTTGGCCCCAAAATACAGCGCATGCTGAGAAATGGGAACAATAGGCTGTTCTGGGATGGTCCTTGTGCCCCAGTGGCCCGACACTGGCAACCTGGAACACACACCGAAGGAAGCACTGCCCGGTCCTGGCCGCCTCCCTGTCCCGTGCAGGCCTCTCTTCCACGTGACTACCTCTATGTTCTGAGCAGGACAGCCCGCCTCAGGCCCTGGGGGAGTCTACACCGACTGTGGGGGGAGGGGGACACTGAGGTGCCAAGACAAAAGTGAAAGGGTGTCAGGCTAGTGGCAACTGGGGGCTCTCAAGAGCCCTAACCCCCATCAGCTCCTCTCCTGGCTGTGCAGAAGCAGGGGACACAGATTAGCAGAAAGAGTGGACCCTGCTCCTCTGAGGCCCCAACTGTCCCTGCCCCCACCTCGTGTCCACTCTTCTTCCTGCCTCTCCTCACCCTGTCCCCCTCAGACCTGGGGGCGGGGGGTGGGAGCGACTGCAGCATCTGCCCAGCACGGTGCTGTGGACGATGAGGAGGAGGACGACTGGGCGAGGACACACCGGAAGCAGCACAGGGGCGCAGAATGGATGACATCATTGTGACTTCGCGTCTCCTCTGGCCTCTTGAGCTCCCCACCAGACGGCCCCTTCCTTCACAGAGCTCATCTCTCCGGACTGGATGTTTTCTGCCTCTTCCCTCAGTGTTCCAGGAAGCGGGTTTGCGAAAGAGATGATTTGCTCACTGACCATATCCTGACTCAGACCCTGCAACTGCAGCATCAGAAAACTTCGTTCCCCTTATCAGTACATACGTCCTTGACTCAAGTCCTATAGATGTCCCACTGTCTCACTTCCATAACCCACTTGCTGGGTTTCGGAACCGCCCAGGAGCAATGCTCCCGTCCCTTTCTCTGCTCACCTTCCCCTCCCAAAAGTTCTCTCTCTCAATAAAGCCTTTCGTTACTTTTCACTCCTGACTGAGCTCTGACTCCTCCTTTCTGCGGTTCCCGAGGAGGTCAGGAGGGGGAGAGGGTGTGGAGGGACTGGAGCCCTCGTGCAATGCCCGTGAGAATGTAAAATGAAGGAACCCATCTGGAATCGGCCGGGGAGTGCCCTACAAAGTTACCTGTGCATTGTCCAGCGCCACAGCCATCCCACTGCCGGCGACGAGGAGTGCTCCCCAGGGACTTGTACACAGGCGTTCACGGCCGCCGCGGGGTGTGTGACGGCCACACCTGCAGGCAGACGCCTGACCCCGACTGGATGCTGGCTCACAGCAGCGCTGGGGAACAGTAGAGAGCCGCCCCAGGCTGTGATTTTGACCGAAGCAGACGGCCCTAGCTTTCTCCCACAGAACGGCTGGTGGATCTGCAGCCCTGACCTTTCAGTTAGCGGCCAAGTGCTGAACTGTGATGCCACCTGGGCCCCTTTTCCGTCGTCATCCCAGGCGGTCTGCAACTCAAATGTCCATCGGCACGTGGACGGATCAACAAACTGTGATGTATTCCTACGGTGGAATACTACTCAGTGATGACACAGGACGCAGGCTACCCCTACACGCAGCTGTCTCCCCGAATCCCCAAACCATGATTCTGAGCGAAGGAAAGACAAGAAAGAGATCATTGCATGAGGTTGGCTTCCCATGGGGCCTTTGAACCTCAAACTAGTCTCCAGTGACAGGACCCAGATCCGTGGCTACCTGGAGGGGGACCGGCAGGAGAAGGGTGATGGCCATGCTCATGACCTTGATGGTGGAGATGCCAACTGTCCTGTGGATTCCAACTGGTAGCAGCAGGATTGATGACCGGCCCTCAAAGACGCTCATTGCTTCTGATGACACGAAAGGGCTGGGTAGGATTGGCCTGTGAGTTTCTGAGGCTGTAAACCTCTCTGGAAGCAGATAGTCTCATCTTGTTCAGGAGGAGAAGTCGAAGGATTTGAACTGCTAACCTTGGGCTGCACCAGGGCTCTTTTCATCTGTGCAGGCATGTATCAAAGCTGATCAGGCTTTGGCCTTTCGCAGTGAGCCAGTGCTAAGTCCCTTCCAACTCCCCTTGGCATCAAATTGGCCTCCATGGTGGAGTCAGAGTGCTCCCAGGTCCTGGGCCACCCCATGGTGGATGGCCAATGAGATCCTGTGATCCATGAATTTTCATTGGCTTTCAAAAGTAGATCCCCAGGATTTTCTTTCTAGTCTGTGTTTGTCTGGAAGCTCCCCTGAAACCTGTGTACCACAATTCACAGGCCTCCACTGACAGGCAGGGGAGGGGCTTCGGCCAGGAATCCAACCTAGATGTCTCTCCAGGAAGGTGTGACTTCTACCACTGTGTCACCCCTGGAAGTCCGTCTTGCCCTGTACACTCTGACAGGGGAGGCTGTCCGGTCCTGTAAAGGTGTGCAGTCTTGGACACCCACAGGGCCAGTTCTGTCCTGACCTGCAGGACCACTGAGACAGGAGGGACTCAGTGGCAGAGTTGGCTTGTTGGCATTTTTTTAAGGTGAGGCCTGGAAACGGCCATTCTGAAAACCTCCCGGGTGGGGCTGGGTCAACTCAGACATGGCTTGAGGCCCAGGAGCCCCACCCCCAGCCCATCTGCCCTGGAGGAGGAGGGCGGCCATCCTGCCCAGCTGCACAGGTCACCTCCAAGGTTACCCTGGAGGAACTGTACTGAGAAGAGGAGGGGCTGGGAAGATACTGGTGGTCCAGAGAGGTAACAGAAACCCCGCTAGAGGGGAGTTTTAGTGAACAGATTGTGGATGCTGTTGTTAGGGGCCCCGCGGTTGGTTCTGGTGCATAGTGACCCCTGTACAACAGGAGACATTGCCTGCCCCGCCCACCCCATCCCCAACCAATACGATGTGGGAGCCCACAGTTTCAGCCATGGTGTTGGTAGTCTCAAGGACCTTCCTTCTTCTTTGCCGACTCACTACATTACCAGGGGGCTCTGGTGGCACAGGGGGTGCCCCCTGGCTGCTAACGGCCACAAAGTTAACCATTGCAAACCCACCCACTGCTCTCCCTCCTTAACATCTCAGAACCCAAAGGCTCTGCATAGGACTGCCATGAGTTTGAAATGTCTTGGCAGCAGGGAGTCTCGGAGGTTTGTTCTGCTTTCTGAAGCAGGATGGCCGTTTCCAGGGATCGGCCCCTCCTGATGAGAACATGTTCTCAGTCCAGGCAATGCAGTTTCACCAGTCTCCCTCCTGAGGAGTCGTCTAGCTGTGCGTCTTCCAATGCAGATTCATCCCTTCTTCTGACCGTCCAGGTCCGGTGGTGGATTAGGACCTCCCAGGGAGGAAGGTGGGGTTGACTGCTCCCAGGAAGACCGAGGCTCAGAAGCACCAGCTCGGGGAGCTGCAAGTCCAAATGGGCTCAAAGGCCACAGTGGGTTTGGGTCTCTGGCAGTCCAATGGTGGATTCCATCTCTTTCACCCACATCAGCACTCAGAGGCCCCAATTCTGCAAGCTTCCTTATCCACTGTTGTGGTTGTTACATAATCTGGTGTCAATCTGAGGATGAAGAGTGAAGGGGTTTCGTGAGGGGCCAAGGCCCTATGAAGACAACACTGGAGACACCAGGTCGGGATTGCGCCCGGTCTGACCCCACCACACTGAAGCAAAACACTAAGGGCATGCGTCTCAAGAGAGTGCCAAGGATAGACTTTGGGGTCAGGGTGTGGCACCCCATCGGATTCAACCAGAGGACACGCCTAGAGGTCAACAAACAGACTTTGAACTATTTACAGGTTTTTCTTTTTTATTACTTATCACTTATTTTCTCTAGACATGTTTTTTTTTTTTTTGCTGTCCTTTTCTTTTGTCGCTTTGTCTTGCTGTGTCTTTTTTTGTGCATGTTATTATCGCTGCAGGTCTATCTAGAGAAATAGGCGGGATGAACAGTCTGGAGGAGAAAACAATGGGACTGATGGTTCTGAGGGGACATGGGAGAGGGGGAGGTGGGACAAGGAGGTGGCGTTGACCAACCCAGGGACAAGAGAACAAGTGATCCAAAATCAGTGGCAAGGAGGGTGTGAGAGGCCTGGTAGGGATTGATCAAGGGTAATGGAAGCCAGAGAAATTACTGAAATCCAAATGAAGGCCGAGCATGATAGCGGGACAAGAGGAAAGTAAAAGGAAATAGAGGAAAGAAATAGGAGACAAAGGACATTTATAGAGGTCTTAATACAGGCATGTACATAGGTAAATACATTTATATATGATGATGGGGAAATAGATCTGTGTGCATATACTTATAGTATTAAGGCAGCAGATGGACATTGGGCCTCCATTCAAGTAATTTCTCAATGCAAGAACACTGTTCTATAAATTGGCATTCCATGATGCTCTTTCCTGACATGATCGCTGAAGACAAATGTGTGCATAAGCAAATGTGATAAAGAAAGCTGATGGTGCCTGGCTATCAGTGTCTGCAGCAGGGGTCCTCAAACTACGACCCATGGGCCACATGCAGCCCACCCTAGGACATTTATCTGGCCCACCAGGTGTTTTTGCCATTGCTGCTGTCCTGCTTAGCAGCCGACTCATCTCAGATCCGCAGTGAATTTGTTCATAGTTTGTTTATCTATTTATTTTTATTTATTTGGGGGGGGGTCATCACTGCCTCTGATGGTCATATGCGCTACCCAGTGCTGCTCCTGAGAGCTGCTGCTGGATTTCAACCGCCAAGCCCGCGGGCTGCAGTCCCACACTCAACCACTTACACCACCTGGGGCTCAGCCCAGTTTGTTTATTTATTTTATTTTTTTATTTTTGGCATCACTGCCCTCAGGTGGTGGAAGTAGGAGGCCCAGCCTTTGCTCCGTGGAGTTGGAATCGAACCTCCATCCCAGTGGGCCGCAGTCCCGTGCACAACCACTACGCCACCGGGGCTCAGCCCAGTTTGCTTTTTTTTTAACCATAATCTGACCTCCAACGGTCTGAGAGATAATGACCTGGCTCCAGGTTTAAAAAGTTTGAGGACTTCTGGTCTGGGGTCTTAAAGACTTTAAGGTAAACAAGTGACTGTCTAGTTCAAAAGCAACAAAGCCCACATGAAAAACACACCAGCCTGTGTGACCACAAGGTGTCGAAGGTATCAGGCATCAAAGAAATCAAATCATTGTAAATGAGAGGGAGTACAGACTGGGAGCCCAAAGCTCATCTGCAAGTAACAGGACATCCCCTTAGAGAAGGGTCACGGGGAGGATATGAGCCAGTCAGGGGACGGTGTAGCAATGATGAAACATAGAACTTTCCTCTAGTTCTTCAATGCTTCCTCTCCCCCCACTATCATGATCCCAGTTCTACCTTATAAGTCCGGCTAGACCAGAGGACATACACTGGGACATAGGAACCGGAAACACAGGGAATCCAGAACAGATGATCCCTTCAGGACCAGTGGTGAGAGTGGTGATACTGAGATGGTGGAGAGAAGGTGGGGTAGAAAGGGGGAACAGATTATAAGGGTCTACATATAGCCTCCTTCCTGGGGGATGAACAGCAGGGAAGTGGGTGAAGTGAGACATCAGTGTACAATATGACAAAATAATAACTTGTAAATTATCAAGGATTCATGAGGAAGGGAGGAGTGGGCATGGAGGGGAAAAATAAGGAGCTAATACCAAGGGCTTAAGCATAAAGCAAATGTTTTGAGAATTATGATGGCAACAAATGTAAAAACGTGCTTGGCATAAAACGAATGTATGGGGCTGAGCCCTGGTGGCATAGTGGTTGTGTGTGGGACTGCATCCCTCCCATAGGGTTGGCCGTTCAAATTCAGCAGCAGCTCTCCAGGAGCAAGACTGGGCCTCCTACTCCCACCAGGGGGCGGGGATGCCCACAAAATCCACACACACACACACACACACACACACAAAATGAATGTATGGATTGTGATGAGTTGTATGAACCCCCATTAAAATGATTAAAAAAACATTGTGAAGGTATGAGAAAAAAAAACCCAAAACAATTATATGCCTTAGGGCTGAGCCCCGGTGGCGTAGTGGTTGTGCGCGGGACTGCGGCTCACTGGGACGGAGGTTCAATTCCAGCAGTGGGGCTGGGCCTCCTACTCCCACCACCGGAGAGCAGTGATGCCCAAAAAAAAACAAAACAAAAAAAAAAAAACAAAAACAAAAACAAAACAATTATATGCCTTAAAATAAAATAAAGTGTGCAGGGGTACAGCCTAGCCGCTCCATCAGGATATAGCCAATGAGGCCTCTGTGTGGGCATGGCCTTCTCCTGAGGATTCTGGGAGCTCCTGTATTTCCTTCTTGGAGGTGGAAGACTCTCTCTCTCCTCTCAGCTCTCTCCCTGCCAGACAAGTCTGAGGAGAAGCCACATGAAGCTCCTCTGGGGCAGTCGGAGTTTCTGAGCTGAAAGAACTGTGTGGAGACCCCTGGCAGTGCTGACATGCTTACAACGCTACTGGATCCAAAGACTTCCCACCCAGCAGCCTGTGATCTTCCTGCATTCAGCATCATTGCATGTGTTGCATCAGAAGAGAAGTCTATAGATTGGTATCAGACACATGGGCTAATATCAGACTTGTGGACTCGATCTGGACTGGGATGGGATGTTTTCTCAATATTCAATGCTCTTATATATAAAGCTTTCTCATATACATATGAGTATCTAGAAATTTGTTTCTTCAGTCCACCGGGACTGACACAACTGTCCAGCTTTCAGCTGCATGAGGTCATTGAAAAGACCCTGACTTGGGTCAGGCACCTTTTAGTCTTCAAAGGGGCCTGTTTGCGCTCCACTCTCAAGGCCCTTTGCATTGCTTTTGTCCAGTGCAATAATCATTTGATTTCGTAACTGTTGCTTTCTTGAGCAGTGATTGGCAATTCGAGCAAAATAAAATCCTTGATGACTTCAGCGTTTTCCTCCCGAGTCATGGTGTTGCTTGGGAGAGTTTGATTTCTCCATGGGAGGTGTAATCAATACTGAAGTCTTGGTCTTCACCAGCAAGGGCCACAGGTCCTCTTCGCTTTCAGGAAGCGAGATTGTGTCATCTGCATGTCTCGCGTATCCACAGGTACAGGGGTAAGGGATACACAACTTATCTTCTAGGGACACAAGTCAATCCATAACATTTGTTCTCCCCCAGGGGAAAAGCCCTCTCCTTGATGAACACAGAAACTTACATACAAAATAACAAATCCACTGCCACCCAGTCAGTTTCTGTTCGCAGGGACCCTTACAGGACAGATTAGAACTGCCCCAGGCTGTTTCTGAGACTCTTTATGGGAGTAGAAAGCCTCATCTTCCTCGCACAAAGTGGATGGTGGTTTTGAACTGCAAACCTTGTAGTTAGCAGCCCCATGCAGTACCACGACTGCAGCTGCCATAAGGTGAAAGAATGCCAGGAAAGTGGAGAAGGCTGGGGACGGGGGAGAGGAGGGGACAGATCCCAAGGGGGAGGGTCAGAGATTTCACAGGGGAGGTCAGACTTCTGTCGGTTGTCCCCTCCTTGTTGAGACCTGTGCCCTGGGCAGGGTCCGTGAGGAAGGCCAGCTCGTACCCTGCTGCCTGGCACCTCAGATAGGTCCGCTAATGTGGCTGCGTGAGATTACCAGTGTCAGCTACGCCCCTAGCACCTCTGTGTGCACCAGATTGCCAGTCTGCGCACCACCAGACTGGCTGTCCTGGGGGCACAGTGTGCCTTACATCTGGTACGGCAGGAGAGGCAGAAGGACCCTATAGGCCACGGGAGGGCTGCCCTGGGAGTTCTGAAAGCAGCAGCTCTTGGTGGGAGCTGGGAGAACTCCTATTTCCCTCACAGAAGGACTAGTGGGGTTGAACTATTGATTTTGCAGGCTCCTCCAGTATAGCGTAACAGTACCTTGAAGTTCAAGAAATTCAAGAGGGGGTGTCTCAACCAGCTGACAGCCCCTCCCAGGGAGCCAATTTATAAGCCTCTCAAGAGTCTGCAGCCATCTTCAGCCCAGAGACTGGGAAACTCAAGGTACCAAGAATGCCCAGAGCTCAAAGGTCTAGACCACGCTAAACAAACTCACGAGAACACAAAACTGAAAGCCCTAGAAAGCCAATGTGTTGATCTTCCTTCCGGGTAGCTGCTTGTGCCTGCCTCATTCACACACACACACACACACACACACACACACACGACAAGGATTGCACAAGCACTGGGGGTTAGTAGTTAGTCAGCCATGAACCAAACAGTAGTGCCTCTTGAGGTCGAGATCCAGAAATAGGCGGCCAGGTTGAGCAATGAGCATGGCGTCCCACAAGCTGGAGTCCACACGCCATCCACCCACTATGAAGCCGGTGATTGTGGGCGGATCACTCCATCTTCCCGAGTCTCACCTATAAAAGACGTTAATGACATCCTCTCACGTGCTGTCTGAAGACTTCAATGGGACTGTATGTACAACATCTTTTTGAGTGACATCTTTTTAATGATTTGAAGAAGCTGCACCTCGTGATGGCTAAGAGAGCAGGCTTTGAAGTCACTCATATCCAGGTTTAAATTCTACCTCTGCTACTCATGAGGTGGATCTTGGAATTTTTCTGTTCCATTTTTCGAGGACACTTTGTTCCACAGTGAAGTGGAAGTTAGCATGCACACAGGAGCCAGGAAAGCAATGGCATGGTGTGTCCCCATGACGGCACAAAGGTCTAGAGTCTAGACTTTGGACGAGCACTCTGCAAATGTGGGGGGTCCCTTTTTTATTATACACCTGTGTGGGGTACAGATGCTAAGAATCCTGGGTAAATCCATACAGACTGAATACATGAAAAATCAGGCTGTCAAACAGCCAAGAAAATATTAGCCACTATGTATTTATTTATCATGAGTTGGATTTGCCTCGGCAACAGATTTGGGCTGTTATCACGGGGCTGAAAAAAAAACGTTATCTGAGAAGGTAGGCTTCTTAGTTCAATTCTCCACCCATATTTTCTGAGAAGTTGCTAAAATACTGTGTCATTGGTCTGCTTCCAAGCCAAAACTCAAAACTTGTTTCAATCCTGCTTGGGATGGGTCAGGGCTGGGGGGGGCGGCCTCAGGTGTAACAGTAGCAAGCTTGGGGGCTACTCTTTTCTTTTGGGAGGACTAGATAGCCTCTTCTGCCTTTGGGCTAACTAATTTACACACAGGTGTAGCCATTTAAAAGGATACAAGTCATTCCTCTCAGCTGGGATCGCCCCTTGATCTAGCCTTCCCATCCACAATGTCAATTTTAGAATCTTAAACCATTAGAAACAAATAAAAATCTTTCCAACTCTTGACCGTAGGCAAATGGCCTGAAAGTGAAGCCCTGGCTGAGGACCTCGGCGACACCAGGGGAAAACCCTGCCGGCCCGCGGCTGTGTAAGGCAGCACAGTAGAGACACTGACTTTGGCTCCACGGCAGCCAACTGGCCCACAGTTCAGGAATGGGTTCCAGGTGTTCACAAATTCTCACGAGAAAAAAAAGGGCCGGGCCATTTACGCAGGGCCTCTACCCCGGGGAGAGGTGCCTTCTCTTTGGGTACGCAGGCACCTGGGTCTAGCACCTGCTTGGTACACGTTTACCATTGGGAAGGGGCGGTGGCTGGACGGGGACACGGCAGGAGGCTGGGTTTGAACAGGAAGCGGAGCGAGAAGGCCCTGGAGGGGCCCAGGGGATCCCACAGGGGTGGGGGCGGGGGTCGGCCTGGGCAGGGCGGCGAGCTGGGCTGAAGGCAGAGAGAGAGAACAGCACTGATTGGGGGCCTGGTGAACGGGGCCCGAGTGACAGCTGCGTGGACAGCAGGCCCGAGAGTCTGAACGCTGGGCGGCAAGGGTGCACTGGGGCCCAGGGCCAGCGGGCCATGACCACGGAGGCGGCCGCTCGGGGAGTCACGACGGCCATTAGGGCTGACCAGGCCGCGGGACCCTGCTGCTTCGGGGACTGGGGGTGGGAGGTCCTAAGTGAGCCACCCGCAGAGGCGCCTGCCCGCCGGGACCGGGCCTCGGGGGCGCCGCCCGCGGGCTCCGAGCGCCTGGGCCGGGTCGGGGCCGGCAGCCGAGCGGCCCAACCGCCAACTCGCCTCCGGGCGCCCAAACCGACACAGCACGGCCGGTGGCGACACCACGGTCGCGGCCCGGCTCTCGCGATACCCCCGCGCGAATACCGGCGCCTAGCCGCGGGGGCCGCTGGGAGGGGAGAGGAGGAAAGGAAGCCGGGACCCGCTCTGCGGCGGACTCAGGCCGCGAGTGGAGCCTCCGGAAGCAGAAGGGGCGGGGGAAGGCGCGATTGACAGCGCCCGAGGGCCAATGAGGGGCGCGCTCGGGCGGGCCTCCGGCCAATGGGCCGCGCGGCCTGGCGCGGGGGCGGGCGCTGGGCCGAGGGTAGCTTGAGCGCGGCGGCGGCGTTGTTCAGTCAGAGCGAGAACATTCCAGAGGTGAGTTCGCTGGCGGGGCGGCAGCCCGCGGCCTGCGCCCTCCACGCCGAGCCGCGGGCGCCGGTGGGCTGGCCGCCCCGGCTCACGGCGCTCTGTCCGCAGGTCGCCAGCTCCGGCGCTGACGGGTGTGGACCCCGGACGTCGCTGGGACTCCTCCCGCGCTCGGCGGCCGCACCGGCCCGCCCGCTCCTCGCCCGCCCGGCCGCCTCCGCCCGGACTCCGGTGACCACGCGCCGCACTTCATCCCAGTCCCGGGCGAGCAGCGTTGGGTTTATGTCTTTATTTGACGAAAACGGTGAGTCTGCCGGTGGCGGCGGGAGATGGCGGCCGCACAAGATGGCGACGGCCGCCGCGTGACCCCGCGCGTGTGGCGCAGTTTCGGGCGGCGGCGGGGCCGACCTTTGGCGCCCCGCCCGGCCCGGCCCGACCCGCGGGGCCGGCCCGGGGCGGGTGTCGCGTTCGGGAGTCGCGGCCGGGGCCCGCCGCCCCCTCCCCTCCCCTCCCCTCCCCCGCCCGCCGCGCCCCTCCCCCGCCCGCCCGCGAGCCGGGCCGGGCCGGGCCGGGGCCGGGGACGGGGCGCTGTCGCGCGGCGCGCGGGGCGGCCCTCGGCCCGGCTCGCGCCGTGTCGGTGGGGACGGGGCGACGGGGGGCCGGGAGGGAGGGTCCCGCCTCCGGGAAGCGCGGCCGCGGCGGAGGCCTCCGGAGGGGGCAGGGCTTTGTGTGGGTTCGGCCGCGGGCGTCGCGCGTGGGGCGGCCCCGGGCCGGGCCTTCCGCTTCCGCGGTCTCCAGGCCGGGCCGGGCGGGGCGGGGCGGCGGTTCGCCGGCGCGGAGGGGCGCGCGGGGGCCCGGGCCGGGCGTGTGTGAGACCGGCGTCCGCTCTTTCTCCCGCAGAGCTGTTGCGCAGCCACTGGTACCTGTATTGGGGAAACATAGCGTACAAGCAAGAAGCTCACAGCCTCCGCGGCGAAAATTTTTTCATGTCAGAGACCGAGAACTCTTGCAGTCGTTTATGTCATCCCTTCTTCTCCAGACAAAAGATACCAAAAAGTTGCAAGCAAAGATCTCTTCACCTTATTGATAAAGCCACTAATAAGCCAAAATGTCTGTCAACGTCAACCGCAGCGTGTCAGACCAGTTCTATCGCTACAAGATGCCCCGTCTGATTGCCAAGGTGAAGCCGGACTTCGTTTTTAGCTTAGTAGGCAGTCGGATTGTAAAGCGAGACTGTACATTCCCAGTGGGCTGGGCAGGCAGCGTAAAATCACGATTCTTATTCTCTCTAGGTTGAGGGCAAAGGAAATGGAATCAAGACCGTTATAGTCAACATGGTTGACGTTGCAAAGGCGCTTAATCGGCCTCCAACGTGTAAGTAATGTCTCTGGGAGAAGTCTTACATTGGCATGTGATGGAGTCTTTGATCTTCCCGAGTCTGCACTAATGACTTCACTAGAGGGTTATGTGGAACCTTGGACTTTTAAAAGCTGACTTTTGCTGGTGTCCTTAGTCTAATCTAAAACCAAAGAGAGTCATACTTATATAATGTGGGTAGTTGGAGATTTATTTTGTTAACTGTAATGAGTCAAAACTTTTCTTTTTTCAAATAGATCCCACCAAATATTTTGGTTGTGAGCTGGGAGCACAGACCCAGTTTGATGTTAAGAATGACCGTTACATTGTCAATGGATCTCATGAGGCGAATAAGCTGCAAGACATGTTGGACGGATTCATTAAAAAATTTGTTCTCTGTCCTGAGTGTGAAAATCCTGAAACAGATCTGGTGCGTGCCTTTGAGGTTTTTGCCAGTAAAAGGAAAAGCCATGTGCCTGCCTTAAGGATCGGTCCTGAGGTGCCAGAGCAGACCTAGAGAATACGCAGACCCTCACATTCTGAAGATAGTTGCATACTGAATGGTTTTCTGGTTTTGTTCTCATTAGTCACTTTGGGAAGTAGTTCTCATCTATTGAGCTGCTCTTTAGATGTCTTTTCAGTGTTACGTATTTTTGTGCTTTATTCCGCCTGATCAATTTAATGTATATTATGGATGACATACTTGTTTTCACTTTCTTGGCAGCATGTCAATCCAAAGAAGCAAACAATAGGTAATTCTTGTAAAGCCTGTGGCTATCGAGGCATGCTTGACACACATCATAAACTCTGCACATTCATTCTCAAAAACCCACCTGGTAAGTCTTCCATGGTGAATTTTTTCTTTTTTTTTTTTTTTCAAGTAGGTTAGATTTGCATTTAATGTTTATTGATTAACACTTTCAGCTTGTACATTTAACTCAACGTGCCTTCTAAAATGAAGCGCTTTTAATGTTTTACCTTAAAGTTGCTATTTTGTGTCAACACAATAATGCAGTATCTGAAGAATATTGATTTTCTTTTTCCACTTAATGATACAACACACAAATGCTAGCGATAACTACAAGGGGTATTCCCCCCAGAACAGGAGGTTTTACCCCAACACTGTTCATTTAAATTTCTTTGTAAAACCGCCACCTTCTACAGTCTTCATTACAGTTAATTCATTTGTCAAATCTGTGGCTGACAGCACCTCTTTTTCTTGACTTTTTTTTTCCTTATGAGTTTGCTGTCCTTTCGTGTCCCTCTTCCATTGGTAAAAGGTCACAGGAAAGTGAGGTCAGGTGTCTGGGGCAAGAGGCATACTATTTGCCAAAATAACTGGCCCATGAAGATGGCAGCATGAGCAGGTACCTTGTGCCCAAACTAATTCCATCTGCCACAAATCAGGGCTCTCATCTTACACACTATTATACAATCTTCAGAATCTCAAAGTCAGCATTTCTCAACCTGTGAATTGTAACCCCTTCAGGGGTCGCCTAATTGATAATGGTAGTAAAGTTAACGTTTTTGAAAAAGCAGCAAAAGTAATTTATGGTTGTGGGGGTCACAACATGAACTGTACTAATGGGTAGCAGCATTAGGCAGGTTGAGAACCAGTACTCTAAATTGAAAGCTTAATTATCATTTTGACATAGTGAAACAAACTCCAAATTCGTATCCCTCTCACATTAAAAAAAACCTCTGACTTTGTTTGACAGAGCTTTTTAGGGGGTGGGGGTTTAAGGTGACCAATAGCGTCTTCCACTGGCTGACTTGATGTTTGCTTTGGGGGTTTTAAAAATAACAAGATAGGGGGGGCTGAGTCCCGGTGGCGTAAGTGGTTGAGTGCAGGACTGCGGCCCGCGGGTTTGGCGGTTCAAATCCAGTGGCAGCTCTCAGGAACAGCACTGGGTAGTTCCCACGACCACTAGAGGGCAATGATGCCCCCCCTCCAAAAAAAAAAAAGTATAACACCATGTCATGTCACCATTAATGACCTTATGGGGGAAAGTCAGGGTGGCTTCTGAGTTGTTTTCTCAAAGCACGGCATGTTTCCACTCATTGCTGTTTTCCTGGTCTGCCAGAACCCAAGGCTTAAATTTTACAGTTGACCCTTCATATTCTCAAGTCTTCACTTAAAATTTACTGAACTGAGCTCCAAGAAAGTCTGGTCTTGAATAAAAGTGCATAAATTTGTTAGCATTTTCATCTGTCTGGGAAATAAACTTTGCGAACAATGTTTGGCGTCAGTTGACGTAACCCATTTGTATACTTGAGTTTTCCCCATAGTGCTGTCCATGTAAGCTGTATTCAACATCATAACAGTTTCTGTGGCATTTTTTTCTGATCCAGAAAGCAAACTATCACAGTTGCAAGTTGTTCTTTTAAATCGGCCATCACAAAAATTGAGGTTCCAGAGAAATTGCTTTAATTGTTCGTAACCAGAAAATGGAAATTTCTTTGTTCTAGAACCAGGATAGGTAGAATGTTTATTCCTTACCCTGTGTATAAGACTCCTTTGAATATATTACCAAAGGTGGTTGATTGGACTGCTGCCTTTATAAATACCCAACTTAGAAACTTAGAATAATGTGGTAGTGAGACAGATTTGTAGAATCTCGCAAATAATTAACTGACAAATTGGAGGTTGCTATTGTATAAACAAGTGACTTGCCTCATAAACCTAAGTATGCAAGCAACACTCTGTGGCAAATGATCAAAACCGTCTGTCACAATTTGCGCTTGCTACAGCAAAAAAGTCTAACCTATTCCGGGGCTCTCTCCTCAGTGAGACTAACCGTTATATAGACTTAAACAATCATTTGAACTGTTGGCCTGCGATTTGATTTGTTCCAAGTTCTTGAGTAGAAAACAGATTTCAATATCTGATCTTACAATTTCATAATCTCATCTTCCCCAATCTGTTTTTAGGATTGTCTGGAAGGCCTACATGATAGAAAACAGTGGGCAGTGAGGCTCCTTTAGAATTACAGGTGAAGTTGAGATCGTAGGTAACTTGTTGAGGATGTTTAATGCAGAAGACCAGGCTTAGTAAATGATCCTGATCTGCAGTGCAGCTGTGCATAACCTGTGGGCTTCTGTTTCCATTTCCTCTTAGAGAATAGTGACAGTGGTACAGGAAAGAAGGAAAAGGAGAAGAAAAACCGAAAGGGCAAAGACAAGGAGAATGGTTCCGTGTCCAGCAGTGAAACGCCACCGCCACCTCCGCCAAATGAAATGAGTCCTCCCCGTGCTGTGGAAGATGAGGAGGATGATGACTGGGGCGAGGACACAACTGAGGAAGCACAGAGGCGCAGGATGGATGAAATCAGTGACCATGCCAAAGTCCTGACCCTGAGTGATGATCTAGAGAGGACCATCGAGGAACGGGTCAACATCCTGTTTGATTTTGTTAAGGTAAGCCTATATGTCACTTGAGTGGACACACCATCAGATGGAGCAGGGGCCACATTGTTCCACCTTACATTAACTCTTGCAGACACTGGGGCTCACTTTTTAAATTGTTAAGAAATTTCCCTCATTCTCTGTGATTTCTCTCGATATTTGTGGGGAACCACCAGTGTGAGAGAGCAGGGACTTGGCCGTGATGTCTTGAGTATATTGTTGGCACACTGAATTTGCTCACTTTTACATACAGAAAAAGAAAGAAGAGGGTGTTATTGATTCATCTGACAAAGAAATTGTTGCTGAAGCAGAGAGACTGGACGTAAAAGCCATGGGCCCTCTCGTTTTGACTGAAGTCCTTTTTAATGAGAAGATTAGGGAACAAATCAAGAAGTACAGACGACATTTCCTAAGAGTGAGTAGATTATTCCAAATTTGTAAATGCAGTCACAGCCCTGTGACCTGTGGAATATCCTTTCACCCTCTTTCTAGATGAATGGTGCAGGGATCTCCCTAGGGCAGGCGGATGGGTGTGCCTCTGTCACAGAGTGGCTTATGCCAATGTGTGTCTGTACCTGCAGTTTTGTCACAACAACAAAAAGGCCCAGCGATACCTTCTGCATGGTTTGGAGTGTGTGGTGGCAATGCATCAAGCTCAGCTCATCTCCAAGATCCCACATATCTTGAAGGAGATGTATGATGCAGACCTTCTGGAGGAAGAGGTCATCATCAGCTGGTCCGAAAAGGTAGGACCCACAGGAACAGGCTTCTCAGCCAAGCTCGTGGGATTTCAAATAATGTGTCACTAGGTGGTTTATTTAGTCAAGACCAGGGTAAGGGCTTAGATTATGGAATGGATTTGCGATGAAGATATTACCCAGTCCCGTCCCCTTAGCTTAGCAGAAGAGAATTGATTTCAGCTTTCTAAACTTAACGTTATGTACCAAACTGTAAGATTATGGAATGGATTTGCAATGAAGATATTACCCAGTCCCGTCCCCTTAGCTTAGCAGAAGAGAATTGATTTCAGCTTTCTAAACTTAACGTTATGTACCAAACTGTGTAGGCCTCAAAGAAATATGTCTCAAAAGAACTTGCCAAAGAGATACGTGTCAAAGCCGAGCCCTTCATAAAGTGGTTGAAGGAGGCAGAAGAGGAGTCTTCTGGTGGTGAAGAAGAAGATGAAGATGAGAATATTGAGGTAAGAGGGGCCATGGGGGTAGTGTGGTGTTTGACTGCTACAGTAAAGAAGTGTTTCAGAATTAACAAGTTTGTGGGTGATACATAAAACAGCTAATTTTGGTTCTCTTAAATTTCAAGTTAAGATAAGCTAAAACTAGCTTGATATGTGGCTCCAGACAATATTCTTAAAAAATAAGGCAATCTCACTGCCATCAAGTTGATCTGACTCAAAGCAACCCCGTGGTTTCCTTCATATGAGTTTCATGAAGACAAATTAATTGCAAATTGTGAGGATAAGCCACAGAGAGCCAATTTCAAGTAACTTATTTTCTGATGAGAATCCATCAGCTAATGGGTTATTGGATTGGGCTGCTAACTTCAAGGAATTCAAACAGCAGCAGCTTGGGAAAAAGATGCGGGTTTCTGATTGTGTAAAGATTGCAGCATGTGGGGCTGAGCCCCGGTAGCATAGTGGTTGTGCGCGGGACTGCAGCCCACTGGGATTAGAGGTTCAATTCCAGCTCCACAGGAGCAAAGGCTGGGCCTCCTACTCCCACCACTAGAGAGCAGTGATGCCCCACCCCCACCCCCAAAAAAATTGCAGCATGTGAAAGTTGGACATTGATCAGTTTGAATTGTGCTGTGGAGAAGAATATGGGAAAGTACATGGTCTGCCTAAAGGGCAAATAGGTCTGTTTGCAATGAGTGTAGCCACCGTGTTCCTTAGTAGCAAGGATGACTAGATTTGGTTTTACATATTTGAGGCATTTTGTCAGGTAAGATCATGTTTGGTAAAGTGGAGGGGCTGCCACTTCAAGGAGATGGCACAAGATGGAAACAATTGTGAGGGGAGGGACTGCAGGACTACGCAGTGTTTTAAACTTGTCCACTAGATTGCTTTGGATCTGACCAATTCAAAGGTTCTCCATGCTGTGGAGTTTCAATCAACTTCGTGGCACATTGATAACACTGCTGTATCTTGAAGAGGTTTTTGTTTGTTATTCTTGGTTAGCTCACTAATCCCATTTATTTTAGAGTGAAGGTTTTTGAGTTAACTTTTCAAAAATTTGTTTTTATCAGGTGGTGTATTCGAAGACTGCCAGTGTACCTAAAGTTGAAACTGTGAAGTCTGACAACAAGGATGATGACATTGATATTGATGCCATTTAAAGTGATGGATGCAACCTAGCTTAACAGTAATGCTGCAAAATTTTCCTGCATTATAAGCCAGAAGTGCGACATGTATGTGCAAAAGCTACAATGCTTAACATCATGCTACACTTTATACTAAAAATGTTCTACTGTGAGTGGTCTGTAATTAAGTCCAACGAGACATCTATGGAGTCCATACACACCCACAAGCAGACGTAGTTTGCTTATTTATAGCATGTTTTTGTTTTTTTTTCCCCCCCCTGAAAACTTAGTGGTGGATCCATTTGGTTCACATTTATACAGTTATAAAAATAAAGATTTGTTTTTGGTCATTCTTCAGATTTTGGGCTCTGAATGGCTTAACTTGAGAAAATTGGCTCCTTTTTAAAATAATGCACCTTCATTCAACCTGTTGGGAGTCTTGGAGCCCTTTATAAGTGTCAGTGCTGAGACTGATAACATTAGAATGAAAGCGCAACACTGATTAGTAATGAATCGACTTTTTCAGCCATTACAAAATTTTGTATTTTTTTGCATTCCCTCTGATCCCTCAAATTGGCATCTGGTGATAGACATTCTTCCCTTCCTGGGATAGAGGACTAACAATCTTATGACAGTGTGACACGCTTAGAAGTCATGACCCAGGTGTACTACGAAGAACTAAGCGCAGGCTTGAGACTTGAGTTGTGGTTTTTGTTTTCTGTTTTTATTTCATGCACACTAGCACTGGCTCCAAATCAGTGTTTGAAGTCTTCTTGTGCATTGCACACTGGCTGAGCCAGGGAAACATCACATTAGCAGCATGCGTGTGGAGAAGGCCCCAAGGGTGGGGGCGGGGGAGGGGGGGGTTGAAGAGTCTGCTAAATGCCAAGCTCTCTGGGGGCAGTTTGGGCCGAAGCAAGAAAAGGTGTACTTAACTATTTAGTGAAAACTTAATTTTTATATCTTTATGGCTTCAGTATACCCTCCCCCCTTGTTCAGTCTCTCTTAGTCTTCTGGTTTTAGGGTTGGTTTCTTGAATACCTTTTAAATTGGTTTGGACAGCAGCTTTTGCTTTTTAGATAGATTTTGGTTGCTATCTTGCCAAAATAACTATTAACTGTCTTAAGACTTGATACTCTTCTCCCCCCCAACACACCCCCCAAATATTTAAAAAGGAAGGCGAAAGTGAGCATACTTCCAAGTCTGGCCCTGGATTGGGCATTGGACTCGGGATGTTTTTTACTTCACATTGAACATAGCCAGAGACCCAAGAAATCTGTGAGGAGGTCGCTGGGTGTACACCACAGGCTCCCACCCATCCAAGGCATCGCATAATAATTTGCCTGATTGCCATGATCTAGATTCTGATTCTGGGAAGTCTCCCAGGGAAGAATCTGCTGCTTCATTCATTGTCTCCCCTAGAAATTAAGTGGTAAAGGGGCTCAAGAATACAGGGGTTAGCTTAAGTGGAGGGGAGCACACTGATTTGGACCCACCTCACAGATTTTAATAAGCTCTTCCTAAAATGTATGTCAAAATTTTTTCACATTGAAATTATAAAGACATTTGATCCGAAGCCTTTTTTAAGAACTAGAGCAGAAACCCTCCTGGGGAATAAGTCTAACACATGGAGGGTAAAGCATGTGCTCATTTGCATCTCACCTAGGTTTTCAAATTCTTTGCTGTTAAGGCCAATTGGAAATACTACAGGAGATAATAGAATTGTACTTTAAATTCCCCAGCAAATGAGGTTCTGTTTTTGTTTGAGATTTTAGTCTGAAGGAAAAAAATATGTTCAGGGCTTCTAACACTAATGAAAAATGTTGGCTTAGACCAGTGTTGAGTCTGGGGCCAAAGGTCAGTGGATTCAGACTCAGGTAGCAGGTGTGTTTGTGGAGGTGGTCCTCAGAGTGATGCTCCACTTGGCTCTTTGCCAACTGTCTGGGAAATTCCTGTTTCAAAAACCTATGTTACTTGATTAAAACAATGTTGAAATTATTTTGTCTCTGTGTTGTTAAAAATCACCCGTGGTTTCTGTAAGATGTGCTGACATACATGCAAATTGGTTACTTGGATTTGAGTTGACAGTTGGAATCAGTGGGGAAATTGCAGTGGGAAAAAAAGCCTCTTATTTGATGTTACCAGACAGACATAGTGACTGTGCACAAGCAAATGAAACGCTGTCCTGTACCATCTTGACAGTTGTTTGAGCCTGTAGTCACTGCGTCAGTATCAATCACATTGAGGACTTTTAGCTGCCTCTCCGCTTTACCAAGCATGTCCTCCAGGGACTGGTTTCCCAAAATGCATACATATGCTCAAGGCCATACTTCCAAGATGGAAGTATTTGATGAGACCCCGTCCAGCTCCTTGGCCAGAGCCTGATAAGTGGTTCAAGAGGGCTCCCTGGCTAGAGTGGCCAGAAGTTAGTGGGGTGGGCAGGTGTCGGGAGAGGAGTTTGGCTGGGTGATCATTAGGCTGTGCTGCTTAGCAGCTGCCAAGGAAGTGATCATCTCAGTGGTCAGCAGCATTCCTACTGGTGGGATGCTACTTTTGTGGCGGTTGACTAGCTGTGGCCACCAAGAAGAGCCCATACCAACTTAATTCCTTAATGTCCAGGGCCCCAGGCTTGCTAGTACATGTTCGTAAGAAGGTGGACTGGGCTCAGGTTCTGCCTGCATCACAGATAGCTCCTGGACCATTAGGCGGGGGAGGGGGTCACCAGGGATGCAAGCTACCCCTAGGGGGAAAATGGAGGCTAGGACAGTTGTGTGAACATTTGCTCCTGAACCTGTTTTACCTGCCTATGACACGATATCCCTACCTGGTGGCAGAGATGACAGGAGCTGAACTGGTCATAAGGAGTTGTCTGAGGTGACCTGGTGGAGCACTCTGCACAGTAGGGGATGACCTGAGTGTGAAGGACTATGGTGGACATTCCTGGGGTTGGATTACACTTGGGAACTCCATGCGTGTTAAGTAGGGCAGACTAGGGACACATGGAAGAAAATGAGCAGGCTGCATTGACTTGAGAACAGGCTAGGTAAGTTTTGGGCCCATTAAATGGAGTTTAGACCCGAAGTCTAGATTTAGGAGATCTGCCCTTGAACATGTTTTGGACTAACAGGAGGATGAATAAATCTCTCGTGGAAGGACAACCAGAATGCCACTGAGAAGCAAGGGTGGCAGCTGCAACAGGAGAGACAGGCGTCATACCGGGTTCTCCCATGCTACTCACCATAGCAAAATGATGGGTGCAGCTTAAGTGCCTGTGTTAGGTTCTCTAGAGAAACAAAAGCATGGGGAAAAAAATATGTTTCTATAGTGAGAGGGAACATAACAGCTAATTAGTCCACACAGCTGTGCAGGGGACTCAGTTCAACTCACTTTCATGAAGCCGTTAGTATACCGAAGGTCCTTCAGTTCACTCTGGCTGCTGGTCCAAGGTCAAGAAAGGAGAGGGCAGAATCTGCCAAGCAGAGTCAGCTGCAGGCAGTGGGGCAGCAGCAGCAGCGAAGCTTCGCGAAGTAGACCCCACGGATTCTCCAGCTCTACTGATGCATACATGGCAAGGCAGGTTGCAAAGAAGCCTCAAGTGCTGTGACACAGCAAGGCAGCACATCCTGGCTTGACTCGTACACAGTTGATGCACAGGACTAGCTCAAACAGCAAGCAGGTCTGATGACTAGGGAGAAACACAGGAGGCTGGCCTCCAATCAAGTCACATGTTAAACTCCACCCACATGGTCCTAAAGAGGTCTAGTTTTGACACAATGGACCTACCTAACATAATGCCCCTCAGTTGAAAACATGAGTAAACTTGAGGATATACATAATAGAATACTTACCTGACCTTCAGGACGAGTTGGCAGGACACCTCATAACATGGATGAACTTGACATGCAGAATGAAATTGGCCAATCACAAAGGGACAAAAATTCTATGAGACCACTATTAGAAAAAGTCAAGGAAAGGCTTTTCACACAGCTCAAACTATGATTACCAGAGATGAAAGGTGGGGTGAGGGGTGGGAAGCTTGTGTTACAGGCGAGAAAGTGGACAAATGTTTGCTATGGATGAAGTTGAAAAAAGGGTGATGAAAAATGATGGCAGGGAAGACACTGGGAAGTGTTCCAGCACCAGTGGCAAAGAGACTGTTATGAATACTGCAGCAGTGGCCATCTCAAGGAGCTGCCTGGATAGCCACGTAGACTGAGCAGATCTGGGAAGGAAGGCAGCAGTATGCCCACGGCTGACAGGATATTTGTGGTATTTACCTTTGCTCAAATATAGTCATGAATGTGGTGTGGCATCCTGGGGACTTATGAATACCCAAAACCATGAGGGTATGAGTTACTCGGCCTGAGGGGTAAGAACCACAGTCTCCGAACACACTGAGGTCAGTGTTTTACATTCTGCTTTGGTGAGGCCATCTAAGGTGTAACTATTGGTCTCTTATCCAGAGGGAATAATTATGAAAATCTAAAGACACAGAAATAAGCCAGTGGACTAAAAGACCCAAGCAGGCGTCACTCTACCATGCAGAGACCAGAAATACTACATAAATGGTGCCCAACGGCCACGACAAAGTGCACTGAAAGGACTCAAGGTCCTGTGGCGTAGAAGGAGCCCAGGTGCCGTAGTGGGCCATGAGTCAGGAAGTTAATCATTAGTCAGGCCGACAGTTTGGATCCATCATCATTCTGCGGAGAAAGATGAGGTTGTCCACTCCTGTGAAGATGGCTGGTCACCGGACCCACGGGCAGTCCTACCCTGTCCTGTCAGATCTTCTACCTGCTACCTTCTACCTGGAATCAACCTGCTAACAGAGTGGGAGCAAAACTCAAAATCATGAAGAGACTTGGTAAACCAAGCAGCCATCTAACTCAGAAGCAACAAAGCCCATGGAAGACGCACACAAGCCTGTGTAACCATGAGGTGTCGAAGGGATCAGGGATCAGGCAACAAAGACTAAAAATTATATTGTGGCAGTCATGTAGTCATGTCAATTTCATGATTGGGAGTCTAGGGGTGGAGTCTAGCCTGTCAGTCTGGAGATACCCATGAGACCTCTGTGTGAGCCTGGCTTTCTCTGAGAATTCTGGGATTCTCACGATTTTTCCCCTGTGGAGGTGAGAGACCATGGACTCAGTATTTGGAGATGCTGTACTGACAAGACACAAGACTGACTCCCTGTGAGCCATTCTGGAGGAGAAGCCACTTGGGCCCACCCTGATGAAACCAGACTTTTGAAGCCAGAAAAGCCACATGGAGACTCCTGCCAGTGCTGAGATGCTTTTACCATCACTGGATACACAAGACTGCTCCCACTGGCCTGTGATTGTCCTGGTGTCGTTGCACGTGCTTTGTGAGTCTGAAGAGGACTTATGAATTGGTATCGGACGTAAGGGCTAATATTGAACTTATGGACTTGGACTGGACTGGGTTGGAATGCTTTCACAATGTTCCATTCCTCTTGTATATAAACCTGTCCCTTATATATGTATGTGTGTTTATGAGTTTGTTTCTTTAGTCTACCGGACTAACACATATATCATTATAAATGAGAGGGAGTACAGATTGGGAACCCAAAGCTCCTCTGTAGGTGAAGCAACATCCTCTTACAAAGGGGTCTCAGGGAGGAGATGAGCCAGTCAGCGTGCAGTATAGCAATGATGAAATATGCAACTTTCCTCTAGTTCTTAAATGTTTCCTCTTCCCCATGATCATGATCCCTATTCTACCTTACAAATTCGACTAGACTAGGAAATGTACACTGGTACAGACAGGAACCAGAAAAATGGGGAATCCAGGACAGATGATCCCATCAGGACCAGTGGTGAGAGTGGCGAGAGCAGGAGGATAGAGGGAAGGTGGGGTAGAAATGGGGACCCGATAAAAGGATCTACATATAACCTCCTCCCTGGGGTATGGACAACAGGGAAGCGAGTGAAGGGAGACATCAGACAGTGTAGGATATGACAAAATAATAATTTATAAATTATCAAGGGTTCATGTGGGAGGGGGGAGTGAGAAGGGAGGGGAAATATGAGGAGCACATAATACCAAAGACTTAAGTAGAAAGAAAATGTTTCGAGAGTGATGCTGGCAACATATGTACAAATGTGCTTTGCATATACTAGATGTGTGTATTGATTGTGATATGAGTTGTATGAGCCCCCAATAAAATGATTTTAAGATATATATTTTTTTAAATGATGCTTGATACAAATGATGTACTGAATGTTGTAGTAGCTGTAAGAGCCCCCAATAAAATTAAAAAAAAAAAAGGACTGGCAAAAAAAAAAAAAATGGACTGGCGGCTGAGCCCCGGTGGCATAGTGGTTGTGCGCGGGACTGCGGCCCACTGGGATGGAGGTTCGATTGCAGCTCCATGGAGCAAAGGCTGGGCCTCCTACTCTCACCACCTGAGGGCAGTGATGCCCCCCCCAAAAAAAATGGACTGGCAGCTGAGCCCCGGTGGCATAGTAGTTGTGAGCGGGACTGCAGCCCACTGGGTTGGAGGTTCAAATCCAGCAGCACTCTCCAGGAGGCAGTGATGCCCAAAACAAAAAACAAAACAAAACAAAAATGGACTGGTCAAATTGGGCCTGGTGACTCCCGAAGACACCAGAACAAAACACTGTTCAGTAGAATAAGCAACCATTTTTTTAGGCATCACTGCCCTCTGCTGGTGGGAGTAGGAGGCCCAGCCTTTTGCTCCTGTGAGCTGGAATTGAACCTCCCTCCCAGTCCTGCGCACAACCACTATGTCACTGGGGCTCAACCTAAGCAACCATTTAAGATCAAAGGGGTAGCATTTCCACAAGCACAATGTGCAGTGGTTAGGACAGAAGGAATGGGAACAGGAAGTGTGGGTCTATTGAGGGACTGGAGTTGAAACAAAACTCGGGTGAGTTGCTGAATGTAAAACTGATAATTTCTTCTAAAAATATTTACAATAGGCTGAGTTCTGGTGACGTAGTGGTTGTGCGTGGGACTGCAGCCCGCTGGGATGGAGGTTCAATTCCAGCAGTGGCTCCACAGGAGCAAAGGCTAGGTCTCCTACTCCCACCACCAGAGGGCAGTGATGCCCAAAAAACAAAAAAATAAACCCCAAAACAATATTTGCAATAGAAAGTCATTCAAAGCAAAGGAGAAGGTAAGATTTCATCTCGCATTCTTTGAACACACTGTCAGAAAGGACCAGTTGCTGTACCAGGACATCATGGTTGGTAAAGCAGGGGATCCCTAAAGAAATGAAACACCCTCAACAAGACGGATTAACCATGACTGCAGCAACAGGCTCCGGAATGGTGAGAATGGAAAGCACGGGACTGGTCAGTATTTTGTTCTGTGGTATAGATAACGACGAAAAGCTGGGTTTCCATTTCCATTTCCCAAAGACTAACTTCTGCAAGGCAGAACAAGTTGGATCCATCTGCGTCCCGAGTTCTCTACACTGGCTATGTACAGAGGAGGTCCCCAGGGAGTTGGGTGGATGGAGAGAGGGCAGGCAGGCAAGACAAATGGTCGGCCGGGTGGATGGACAGTCAGATGAACATGTGGTTGGCTGGGTGAGGCAGTGGAGCATTGGGAGGTGAGGGAGCTGTGTAGAGCATGTTTTCTCCCCTATGATAAAACGCCCTATAAAAATCAAGAGAATGTATTTCTACTTCTCTAACCTGCTCCTTTTTATGTTACTACGTGTCATCGGGTAGACTCGGACTCCTAGTGACCCCATGGACACCAGGACAAAATCATTACTATGTGGGCGCTCGTTGGACAGCCTGTGTCTCTCCATCCTCTTGAGGGTCTTCCTCTTTTTCTCTGTACTTTACCAAAACAGATTATTCCACACACTTCACACCACCTCAGAAACAAACACAGGCGATTCTTGTAAGGTCTCTGTTTTTGTCAGAATTGACTTGTTAGTCGTAAGGATACACTCTCTTTGATTGAAACCGACACAGTTTTGTTCAATGAGAGGAACATCCCCGATGCGCTCTGAAGGAGAGAACAATGCAGCCTTTCTTCCACTCAAGGACAGGAAGTCGAAAGACCTTGACTGGTTCTAAGTCGTCTGTATTACAAAGTTGCGAAAGCTCGGAAATTACCTGGCACCAAGTGTGGTTAGTAGTTTTAACTGTTGAAGACAAAATTGATGATCGAAAAGTGAATCCCCACCAAATTTACTATTAACAAATTGAAAAAATGTTTCATTAAAAGTAAATTTTAGGGCTGAGCCCCGGTGGCGTAGTGGTTGTGCGCGGGACTGTGGCCCACTGGGACGGAGGTTCAATTACAGCAGTGGGGCTGGGCCTCCTGCTCCCACCACCGGAGAGCAGTGATGCCCCACAAAAAAAAAAAAAAAAAAAAAGTAAATTTTAAATTATTGGGCTGAGCCCTGGTGGCATAGTGGTTGTGTGCGGGACTGCGGCCCACTGGGACGGAGATTCAATTCCAGCAGCGGCTCCACAGGAGCAAAAGGCTGGGCCTCCTACTCCCACCACCAGAGGGCAGTGATGCCCCCCAAAAAATTGTTAAAAGAAGAAAGAAAGAACGAAGATCTGTGCTCGCACCACGACAGATCTGCCCCTCAGTTCTGGACTCATCAGATCTGGCTTCCTCCTGGGTCCTCCGCCAGGATGTGCCAAAGGGCACTGATGTGGGCACCTCTCCGACACTTGCCCTGCAGGCACTGGCCCCCCTGATGACATGTCCAAAGTATGTGGGCGAACCTTACTGTCCTCACATCCAGGGGCAGCCTGACTGTACTTCTCATGAAGCCCTAACTAATATCCCTTGACAACCCAGAACTGCCTACTTTTTCTTATTGGTCTTCTTCGCTACCCCGGCCTCATCCCCTCACCCAGCCTCCACTGATCTTTCCGTTTCTAGGCGGCTTGCCAGACTCCACTTCCTGGTTGCTTCCTGCCCACTCCACCCCTCCATTTCTTAAGACTTAGAATGGTCGTGCTGGTGATGGCTAGCACGGTGGTCCCTCTCGTGCTTCGGGGCCCTCTGAATGAGCCTTGCTTTAGTCACTTGTGCATACCACGCCATCCTTTACAGCCCAGGCGCTCTGACGTAGAGCTCCGGTCGGGACCAGCGGGGAGAGGCTATCCAAAATCTCCAACCCTCAGTCCTACTGCGAAGCCAGAAGCCAGGTCACTCGCATTTCCAATACCAGAGAGGCATCAGCAGAGCTTCCGAACGAAGAACAGGTGTCTGATGAAGAAGGCATACACTGTCCATTCAGAGGACTTGGCCTCCGAAAACCCATGGGAAGCACTGGAGCACTGTCAGATACGAGCCACCTCACGAACAGCTTCAGAACGTCGTCAGACAGAGTGCCGGAAGCGGAGCCCTTCAGGCGAGCAGGCCCCGACCGCTGAGTGGCGCAGAGGCAAGTATACAGACATGTGCACGGAGAGGAGCCTGCAGAAAACATGTCCTGGGTCTTCGTTTGCTGATGAGGCAGAGCTCAAAATGAGTAGAAACCGCTGCAAACATCTATTCACAGTTGAATCTGGGAGAACTGTTGCTTTTGATGGAGTGGCTGCCGACTCAGAATGACCTTTTGTAAAACAGAGCGAAACACTGCCCCGTCCTGTGCTCTCCTCCCAATGGTTCTGATGTTTGAGCCCGTCGTGGCAGCCGCTTGTCAGTCCTTCTTGTCATGGGCTTTCCTCTCTTTCCCTGGCCCTCAACTGAACCAAGCATGATGTCCTCTCCAGGGACTGGCCTCTCCTGACATGTCTGAGGTAGGTGCATGACATGAAGACTGATCACCTTGCCTCTCGGAGCTCTCTGACTGTACTTCCATTAGTGGACAGATTCGCTCGTTTCTTGGCAGTCCACGGTACTTTCATTGTTCTCCACCAGCATCATAATTCAAATGAATAAATTCTTCATTCTTCCTTATCCAGTTTCCAACTTTAACATGCATATGGGACTGTTGAAAATAAGTAAAGAGGAGTGTTGTAGTAGCTGTAAGAGCCCCCAATACAATTTTTTAAAAAATAAAAAAATTAAAATTAAAAAAAAGAAAATAAGCAAAGAGGTGGGCTGAGCCCCGGTGGCATAAGTGGTTGAGTTTAGAACTGCGGCCTGCAGGCTTGGCAGTTCAAATCCAGCGGCGGCTCTCAGGAGCAGCACCAGGTAGTGCCCACGACCACCAGAGGTAGTGATTCCCCGCCCCCCCCCAAAAAAAAGATTAAAAAAAAAAAGTAAAGAGAAGCAGATATCAAGGAGTTCAAGAAGAAAAAAAGGTTTTTTTAGTCATCTTATTGAGGACTCATACAACTCTTATCACAACCCACCCATCCATCTATTGTGTCAAGCACATTTGTACATTTGCTGCCATCATCTTTCTCAATACGTTTTCTTTCTACTTGAGTCCTTGGTGTCAGCTCCTTGAAAGAAAGTATTTTTAAACTGATCGTGTTAACAATTGTACAATACTGCTTGCTGTGATTGGACTATGGAATGATCTGTTATCTGTATTTATTTTTTTAAGAAACCTCCCAATAAAATGGTTCTGAAAAAATAAAGATACCATGACTTGGGTAAGGAGCATCTTAGTCCTGAAAGTAACATCCTTGCCTTTCAGCACTTTATAAAGACCGTGGGCAACAACAGATGTACCTGATACAGGGTGTCTTTTGATCTCTGACCGCTGCTTCCATGAGCATTGATTGTGGATCCAAGCAAGACGAAATCCTTGATCACGTCAACCTTTTCTCGATTGATCATGATGCGACCTATTGGTCAAGTTGCGAGAACTTTGTTCTTTCTTGCATTGAGCCGTAATCCATACTGAAGACTGCAATCCTTGACCTTCATCACCAAGTGCTTCATGTTCCAGCTTCTAGCAAACAAGGGTGCGTCGTCTGCATATCTCTGGCAATTAATAAGCCTGCTTCCAGTCCTAACACCACATTCTTCCTCATATAATCCAGTTTCTCTAAAGATTTGCTCGGCATATAGAGTAATTATGGTGAGAGGCTACAACCTGGACACACACCTCTCCTGATTTTAAGTCATGCAGCATTCCTGAAATAGTTAAGGTTAATTGTGCCAATCTGGCCAATATGCATATATGTGATTAATTGAAGGACAGAGAAATAAACGGCTCCATGAGCCTTGCCTTTCAAGTTCTCGGGTCTCTTGGTCTCTGATGATTGGCTCAGGTGCAGCTGCTTTAGCCAGTTCCCTGCTTCAGCTGGCAAGGCTCACTTCCTGCGAGACGTCCCTGAGGAGAAGCCACATGGAGCGACCCCGATGCAGCCCCGGGTGCAGGAGCAGCCGCGTGGAGCCCCTGCCAGCGCTGAGATGCTGACACGCTCACGAGTCATCTTTCCTCCTAGAGCCGGTATCATTGTGTGTGTGTTGTGAGACTGAGGAGGGCTTTATAGTCTGATGTCTGACATGTGGGCAAACGTTGGACTATGGGCTTGCACAGCACTGGGTTGGGATGCCTTCTTGATGTTCACTTACCCTTTCTATATAACTCTCTCTCTCTTTTTTTTTTGGGGTGGGGGGCAATCACTGCTCTCCGGTGGTGGGAGTAGGAGGTCCAGCCCCACTGCTGGACTTGAACCTCCATCCCAGTAGTCCGCAGTCCCGCGCACAACCACTACACCACCGGGGCTCAGCCCACAACTCTCTCTTATGCATGTGACTTTCTGTGAATTTGTTTCCCTAGTTTACCTTGACTAACACAATTCTCTCCCCTTTTTTTGGGGGGGGGGCGCTTCACTGGCCTCTGTGGTCGTGGGAGCTACCTAGTGCTGCTCCTGAGAGCCACTGCTGGATTTGAACCACCAAGCCTGCAGGTGCAGTCCCACACTCAACCACTCACACCACCGGGACTCAGCCCCACAATGCTCTTGTTTTATTCCCACAACTACCTCCTGGTCCATGCACAGATTTCAAGTGAGCACAATTAAGTGCTCAAGAATTTCCATCCCTCGAAATCCTATACCTAGTTTGCTATAATTCACACACTCCGACGCCTTGGTGTAGTCAGTAACATGCAAATAAACATCCTTCTGGTCTTCTTTGCTTTGAGTCAAGCGCTATCTGACAGCAGTGATAATATTCCTTGTTCTACATCCTCTTCTGGATCCAGCTTGTACCCTATTAATGTACTGCTGCAACCGCTAGATGATCTTCAGGAAAAAAATAATTGCATGTGATATCAATGATATTGTTCTGTCATTTGAGCATTCTGTTGGGTCAATTTTCCTTGAAACAGGTACAAATGCGAATCTCTTCCCAGAGTCGGCCAAGGCGCTGTCTTCCCATGTTCCCAGTATGGATGAATGAGTGCTTCCGGTATGCCACCAAGTTCCTGAACCGTTGCCATGGGCCTTCCATATGTTCCTGGAACTTCGCTTTGGCCTGATGCGTTCGCTCAGTGCAACTTGAACTTCTTCCTTCCACATCCTTGGTCCTTGCTCATTTGCTACCTGCTATGGACGAGCGTTCATTTTCTCCAGCTTTACCCTGGACTTACATGTGAGGAACTGACAGTCTCTTTGAGCCTGGCCTGGGTGTGGTTGCTGACCTCGAGCTGCTCCAGCTTCTCTTCCTTGAAAGGCCATCCATTTGATTTCCGCGTGTTCCATTTGGAGAAGTCCATGTGGATAGTCACCTTTTCTGTTGTGGAAAAAAGGGATTCACGATGAGCAAGTCCTCGGTCTTGCAAAATGCTACTGTGAGATCTCCAGTTTCATTTCTACCGCCAAGCCCCTGTTTCCAGTTACTGTTCCTTCCTCTTGGTTCTCAACTTTTCCATTCCAGTCGCCCATAATGACCACTCAGCCTGATTTCAGATTTGATCCATTTCCTCCTGAAGGTGTGGGTAGGAATCTTCGATTTCTTCATCACTAGCTTTAGGGGTTGGTGCAGAAATTTGAATAATAGTTACATTGATGGGATTGCCTTGAAGGTGGATGGATATGATCCTATCACAGATAGCATTGTACTTTGGGATTGATTTTGCTACGTCCTATTTGACAAAGATCGGCAATTCCTCTTGATGGTGTTATTCCTGGCATAGTCAATCGTTTGATTTCCTGACTCCTGATGGCCAATACCAGTCCACTCCAGCTCACTAATGCCTGGGATATGGATCTTTCTGCATTCTGTTTAATTTTTGATGACTTTCACTTTGCACATTCCAGGTCCCTCTCGTGAGCAGCTTTTGCAGCTGTGTCTCCCTCCCTAGAGTCCTGCCCGTCAGCAGGTGAAGAGCTCAAGCGCTCCGCTCCCACGGACTTGGTCACAGCACTCAACTCCGCTCTAAGAAATCCGCTCCTCCGCGTCTTTTGGAGCGCCCTCCCACCAGGAGGCCGTCCTCCGAGCTGCCCCGACAATGCTCCACCTCCACTCTTTGGGTCTTCAGTGTCTGACGACAGCTGAATGCTCTGCAGAAGGCTTTCAGAGACTCCTTCCCTTGAAGGGGGAAGCCGGCCCCCTCTTTGTTGTCTTTTCTTAGTCTGGAAACTGTCCGCTTTGGGCGACCCTGCTGACTTTCGAAATACCAGTGACATCCCTTCAACACCACAACTACACACACGCCACCAGAGCCCGGGAACTGACAAAAGCAGTCGTGGTGGGCTGACCTGAGGGCAGCTAACAAAGCAGTTAGGGATATGATTTCAGTGTGTGATCAGTAGCAGCCCTCGGAGGCACTGTGTTTAAGGTTCTTGGCAACTAACCCCAAAGTCAGCAGTTTGAACCCAACGGCTGAACCCAGGGAGAAGGTTTAGCCTGCTTCTGTAAAGAATTACTACTTTGGAAACTGTGTGAGTCCGGGTAGACTAGACAGACAAACTCATAGACACACATATGGATATAAGGAAAGGGTTTATATACAAAAGAAATCTAACATTGAGAAAGCATCCCAGCCCAGTCCAGTTCAAAGTCCTAAGTCCGATATTAGTGCACATGCCCGATACCAGTCTATAAAGTCTCCTTCCGACCCACGAAGTCACAGGTCAGTGGGTGCAGAATCCGGTGCTGGCAGGGGTCTCCCCACGGCTCCTCACTTCCAGGGCTCAGGGTCCATCCACAGCATCCAGTGGTGGTAGAGGCAACTCAGCGCTGGCAGGGGTCCCCACGTGGCTTCTCCAGCTTCAGAGGTCTGGTCCCACTAGGGTAAGGTCATGTGGCTTCTCCTCCAGATCCTTCAGCTCCTGGGACACTGCCATCTTGTCTTGCCCATAATTCATTGTCTCTGAGACTAACTCCCAACAACTGGGGAGATAGCTTCTCATCTCCATGAGGGAAATATTTCGAGATTTCCCAGAAATCTCAGGAGAAAGGCCTCACTGGCTACTCAATGGCTATCTCTAGATTAACAGGCTAGACTCCACCCCCACATCTCAATCATGAAATTACCATAAGCAATGACCACCATAGAAACCATATGGGCCACTACTTTCTCTGTCCTACAGAGCCAATAGGAGTCAGAATTGGCTTGACAGCGGCGAGTTTGGTTTTTGGTTTAATCAGTATTGAAGCACAGTAATGAGATAGTCTTCTGGATTTTTATTTTCCTTTTTTCAACAGTTTTATTGGCATATAAGTTGCATATCATACGATACAGTCATTAATCACATCCAGAAGAAAGCTTTTTTGGTTTGTTTGTTTTTGTTTGCTTGTTTGTTTTTTGGGGGGGCATCACTGCCCTCTGGTGGTCGTGGGCACTACCCAGTGCTGCTCCTGAGAGCCGCCACTGGATTTGAACCGCCAAGCCCGCGGGCCACAGTCCCACACTCAACCACTCACGCCACCGGGGCTCAGCCCCAGAAGAAAGCTTTTAAAAATTTACACATCACCAAGTGTGTGCAAAAGCAAAAGTGGCAAAGAAAGCTGTTGGCACCCGGCTATCAAAAGATATAGGTCTGGGGTCTTAAAGGCTTGAAAGTAAACAAGCAGCCCACAGAGAAGAAGTAAGCCAGCCTGTGCGAGGACAAAGTGTTGAAGGGACTGGGTATCAGGGATCAAAGAACTAAAACTTATATCATTATAAATGAGGGGGAGTACAGATTGGGGACCCAAAGTTCACTAAAAGGTAAAGCGACAGACCCTGACAGAGGGGTTGTAGGGAAATGAGCCAGTCAGGGTACAGTGTAGCAATGATGAAATATGCAACTTTTCTCTAATTCTTCAGTGCTTCCTCCCACCCACTATCATGACCCCAATTCTACCTTACAAATTCGGCTAGACCAGGGGATGTACATTGGAGCCCAAAACAGGGGAATTCAGGATAGACAGGACAAATGATCCCTTCAGGACCAGGGGTGAGAGTAGTGATGCCAGCAGGGTGGCGGGAAGGTGGCGTAGAAAGGGGGAACCTGTTGTAGGGATCTACATATGTCCTCCTCTCTGGGGTATGGACAATGGGGAAGTGGGTGAAGGGACACATCAGACAGTGTACGATGACAATTTGTAAATTGTTAGGGGTTCATGAGGGAGGAGGAGTGGGGAAGGAGGGGAAATATGGGGAACTGGTACGGGAGGCCTAGGGAGGAGGATGTTTCGCGAATGATGATGGCAACAAATGTGCAAATGTGGTCTGCGTACCACATTGATGTATGTATTGATCGTGATAGGAGTTGTATGCGCCCCCAATAAAATGATCTATAAAAAAATGAGAATACAAACAACTGAGCCCCAGTGTCTGGATGTGTACTCTTTCCTGTAGGGGACATCAGCGAATATTGCAGAACGAAAGACGATTGCAACAGTTGCTATTACCAATTTTCTGTCTACTTTAGCAAAATACCTTAAGTTACAACAAAATCTTAGGAAACAAGACCAAATCATACCTCTTCTAGAAATGCCCTACTTACCAACTCCCACCCTGCCTTACCTTCAAAATCATAAGAAGTTTTCTTTTTAAAATTTTATTATTATTTTGTTAAATCATTTTTTGGGGGGCTCATACAACTCTTCTCATGATCAGTATATACAGTAGTTGTGTGCAAACCACATTTGCACATATGTTACCATTCTCGTTCTCGAAACACCCTCCTTCTACTTAAGCCCCTGGTATTATTATTTTTTAAAATCATTTCATTGGGGGCGGTTAGAGCTCTTTTTTTTTTTGGGCATCACTGCTCTCCGGTGGTGGGTCCAGCCCCACTGCTGGAATTGAACCTCCGTCCCAGTGGGCCGCAGTCCCGCGCACAACCACTACGCCACCGAGGCTCAGCCCGAGCTCTTTTTTTTTTTTAATTTAGGCATCACTGCCCTCAAGTGGTGGGAGTAGGAGGCCCAGCCCCACTGCTGGAATTGAACCTCCATCCCAGTGGGCCGCAGTCCCGCGCACAACCACTACGCCACCGGGGCTCAGCCCTGATGTGTGATTTCTCAGTGCTGTACTGCACCTTGGTTGAATCATGACTTCCTTATATCACTTCTGTGTGTGTGTGTGTGTGTGTGTGTGTGTGTGTGATCCAATCATCTACAGATGGGCTTT
>PVJH01015466.1:0-53476 GCA_004026705.1 Nesogale talazaci
TCTACTCCAAGCATCCTCAAACTACGGGCTTTGGGCCACATGCGGCCTGCCGTGGACATTTATCCAGGCACTGGGTGTTTTCGCTGCTGCTCCTGTTCTGCTTAACAGCTGACTCATCCTGAGCCCACAGGGCATTTGTTCATTGTTTTGTCTTTTTAATTATAGTCCAACCCTTCAACGGTCTGAGGAACAGTGAACTGGCCCCCGGTTTAAAAAGTTTGAGGACCCCTGATTCTACTCAATGTATCTCACCCACACCGTGAATCCCGTATCAATTCTTCTGCCTCTCGTACTCCTGGTCTGCTTTTCAGATAGGTATGAGGCGATTAGAAGCACAATGGCTTGGGTCAGGCATACCTTCCTTCATCCTTCACGGGGCATCTTTGGTTTTTGATACTTGTAAGAGACCTTTTGCATCAGATTTGCCAATTGATTTCTGACTGCTGCTTTCAAGAGCCTTGATTGTGCGAGGGAAACAAAATAGTTGACAACTTCGACGCTTTCTTCATTTAACCGTGATGTGCCATGATTCCCTTGTAAAGATTTTGGTTTCCTTTGTCGTGAGGTTTGCTTCACTGTGAAGGACACAGCTGTTTAGAAGTGTTTCAAGTCCTTTTTGCTTTCTGAAAGCAAGGTTGTGTTATTTTGTGTTACTGTGTTATTGTGCAGTGATGAGCAGTAGGTGGGTTTGAACTGCTGATCTTTTTTTATTAAAAATTTTTCGGGAAAAAAATTTTATTGGGGCATGAGAGTTCTAATCACAATACATGCATACATGCATACATTGTGTCAGTATTTACATCGGGTGTTTTCCTATTTTTTTTTTTTGATTAGGGACTTGTACGACTGTTATCACAATCCATCCATCCGTTGTGTCAAGCATATTGATATATTTGTTGCCATCATCACTCTCAAAACCTTTGCTTTCTACTTGAGTCCTTGGTATCAGCTTCTCATTTCCCCCCTCCCTCCCCACTCCATCCTCCCTCATGAACCCTTGATAATTTATAAATTATTGTTATTTTGTCATATCTTACACTGTCGGATCTCTCCCTTCACTCATTTTTCTGTTATTCCTCCCCCAAGGAAGAGGTTATATGTAGATCCTTGTCATCGGCTCTCCCTTTCTGCCCCACCCTCCCTCCACCTTCTGGAATTGCCACTCTCGGCCCTGGTCCTGAAGGGATCATCTGTCCTGGATTCCCTGTGGAACTTTCGGACTTGACCCACCCGCAGGGCTTTGAAAATCTGAATGTTCTTAGGGGCCATCGAGTTGGTTCTGATTCATAGTGGCTGGATGTACAAGCGCGGAGAATATCGTCCAATGCTACACCCTTCCCACAGTGGTTCTTGTGTGGGGGCCCGTTCTTGCAGCCACTCTGTCAGTCCATCTTGTTGGGGCTCTTTCTCTTTGTTGCAGACCCACCACTTTACTAAGCACGTTGTCCATCATCAGGGACTGATCTCTCCCGATAACATGTACAAAGTACATGGGGCACAGTCTCGCCATCCTCACCCAGGAGTCTTCCGGTCGTACTTCTTTCAAAACAGAGTTGCTTATTCTTTTGGCTGTCCTGATACTTTCAATATTCTTCACCAACACCATAGTTCAAATGCATCGATTCTTCTTCTGTCTTCCTTTATTCCACGTCCAATTTTTGCATGCATTTGAGACTACTGAATATAGTGTGGCTTGGGTCAGGCACCTTGGTCTTCTAAGTCACATCCTGGCTTTAGCATGCTTGAGAGAGGTCTTGTGCGGCACATTCGCCCTTTGCGGTGTGTCTTGACAGCTGCTTCCATGATCAGTGATTACAGATTCGAGCAAGATGAAAACCTTTACCACTTCACTCTTTTCTTCCTTTCCCCAGATGTTACCTACTGGCCTAGCTGTGAAGATTGGGGTTTTATTTGCATTCAGTTGTCACCATAGTGAAGTCTGCAAGACTTGATCTTCATGTCTTGCCTGATCAGCTTGCCCTCCTGTGATGGCTTGTGGGTTGCTGTGATGCTTGAAGAGATATCACAGGAATTTCAAATTCCAGCAGGCTGACCCTAGATGAGCGGTGCTCAAGACCCATTTGGGGACCACTCAGGGGTCCCCAGTTCATAACAGTAGCAGAATGACAGTGTTGAAGTAGCAATGAAAATAATTGTATGGTTGGGGGGTCTACTACAACATAAGGGACTGTATGCAAGGGTCCAGGCATTAGGAAGGTGTCCTCGGTGAATAGGTTTCAGCAGAGCTTCCGAAGAACAGACTACAAGAAGGAACAGGTGGTCCAATCTGAAGGAATGAGTCACTGAAAATCTTGAGAGAAGCAGCATATTTTCAGATACTGAACACCTCTTGGATAGCAGCAGCCCATTTTCAGAGACAGCACCAGAAGATGAGACCCTCCAGTGAGAAGGTACTCTAAATACACTTAAGGAGAGATACTCTAAACACACTTCAGGAACAGCTGCTTTTTCCAGGAAGCAGCAACCATAAGGATGTGGGTGGAGTAGCATATGGGTAGAGTTCATTATAAAGGAGTTTGTGGTGGTGCAAATGGTTCGTATGCTTAACCTTTAACTGAAAAGTTGGAGATCTGAGCTCACCGAGGGGTATCTAAAATAAATGATGGCTTTGTGATGTTCTTTTGGAAACTCATTCATTAAAAACCCAATGGAGCACAGTTCTACTGACATCTATGGGGTTGACATGAATTGGAATTGCTTTGATGGCAACTCATTTTCTCATGATCTGCTGCATTACGTTTCTTAATTGTCATCTTCAGTAGAAAAAAAAACTTTTTTTTTTCAGACAAGCACTATGTCTTGTTCGTTTATTTTACCGCCAGCTGACACAAAGCTGCTGAGGGAATCAAGGCCCCTTGGAAATCCATATGTAGATAGTTGGCGGATAACTCATTCACAAGCTTTGCTCTACTGAGAATTGAGCAACTCTTTTGGGGTCACGGGGTGCTTCTTGTTAGGATGGAGCATTCATGAGCTAGTATTGCTCCTGCTAGCTGCTGCAGAGTCAGTCCCCACACACGATGATCCTGGGCACAAAGGAACAAAATGCTGCCTAGTCTTCTATCACCAGCCACATCATCAGTTATGGATTGGACCATTTTGATCCTTTAGATTTTTTTGACTGATTTCTTGAAGACAACCTCCAGGTTGTTTCCTTTTCTCCTTCCTTTCTAGTCTGTCTAGGTTGGGTGGCACAACGAAAACCTGTTCAGAATCATAACATGTAAAACCCCACTGAGCGATGGTTGGTGACTGCCTGTGAGGTGCATTGACCAGACAGTAAGCCTGGGTCTCCTCCATGGGCGATGGACATTCTATCACTGAACCTGTAATGTCCTTAATGATGTTAACGTCAGATGACTCTCCAGCATCTGTCCTGGTCTTGACCAGAGGGGCCATCTTGCCGAATGATCAACATGAGCCTTTCCTGACAATCTAATTGAATTCCAGAGTATTGTTCTGGAATACAATTCCAGAATGGTGTTTACCATTTGAGTCTGGAGCTTAAGAGAAAGGTTTAGACTGGAAGTCCAGAAGTAGAATGTAAGCAATAACTTCATGAATATGCTCTGTTCTTCTAATGGACAGCTTATGAAACCCAAGGCCATTGAGTTGATTCCAACTCATTGAAATGCTAGGGAGGGTTCCTGAAACTGTAAATCATTACAGGAGCAGAGAACCAAGCCACTTTCTCCCACTGAGTGGCTGGTGGGTTAGAACTCCTCACCTACAGCCACCAAACAGCACCACCAAAGCTCCTTCATCTGAAACTTACCAAGGGATACACCGGGAAGCATGCCAATCCTGATGGAAAGATAATACCAGCTGTAACATTGGTGTAGTAGATCAGTGGTTCTCAGCCATCCTCATGCCGCAACCCTTTCATATGGTTCCTCATGTTGTGGTGACTCCCGACAATACCATTATTTCCTTGGCTACTTCATCACTGTCATTCTGCTACTGTTATGTATTGGGCGACCCCTGTGAAAGGGTCATTTGACCTCCAGTGGGGTCGCATCCCGCAGGTTGAGAACCGCTGGTGTAGCTGCTCATAATCTCATTTGATCGTGGATTGAACGAGCCATCGAGAAATGCTGGGCAGATGTTACACGTTCTTCATTCTACAGCTGTGCATAACCACGGTCTGTTAGTCAGCTACCTTGACACGTTGGAATGCACATTTGGAAGTCATGACACGGTTGGAAGTCATGACACGGAGACTTCAAATATTTGTAGGATCCACCCCCGATGGACAAGATGGAGTGGCACTTCCAGAGCACAACAGACACAGAGTAAAAGCTATTGCTCTCCTTCGGAAGATCGGCCAGTGGAAATCTCATAGATGACAGCAAGAACATTGCATGATCGGGTGTTAGAAGAGGAAGTGCTAGGTGGAAAGGGACTCACCATCCACAGTGACCACTGCAAGAGACGCAAGCCTATCGAGGATTACAAACATGGCCCAGGGCACCCTTCTGTTCTGTTGTCCATGAGGGCATGACAAGTCAGGTCCAACTCTTGGCATCGAAGGACCACAACCGATGTGGGAGCCTTGAGCAGAGGAATGAGAAAGCAGCTGCCTTCTGGTTCTTGGAGGAGACGTTATGATAGTGTTTGATAGAAATTGAAGGATAGACAAGACTTCAGAAATCAAGACGGCACTGGGAGCACACCTCCTCTCCCAGACCTGAGTGCCCAGGGCAGAGGGCCATCACAGAACCTTGTGATCTGTCCCCACTGATACTAAGGATGCATTACTAGGATCAGGATCTCGGTTTACATCCCAGCGTTAAGACCCCATCACAAGGTACGCAATCTTGACAAAGCTACCTCCAAGGGCGTTGGGACAGCATATGGAAAACACGTGGCAGATCCGTAGAAAGAGCTGGATGACTGAGAGCTGCTATTAAGGTAATTAACGTTCTGACCCCAGAAACACACACTCTGCCCTCCAGGCGGTCTGGCGAGGCCCAGTGTGAGGCAAAATTGCCAAGCAGGTGTGATTGTTCCAGGCAAAAGACCCCTTTGGTGCCCTCAGACCCCACAGCTGGAGTTACCATCCCAACAAGACGGCACTGCACCTCACCCTCATCACCAGTGAGGGCACTGTGGGAACGGGCCTTCTGAGATGAGAAGAAAAACCAGAGGGCTAGAAGGGAGATGTTGGCGGGTCAACCCTGAAGGTGCTCTCTGGTTTGGAGGGCAGCTAAGAACCACAAGTTGATCTTTAGTTTGGTCCAAGATCAATAAAGATGCTCTGAGTTTCACCAGCAAATGGACCCAGCAAGCCTTCAAAGAGACTGAGTGATTTGATCTCCGAAATTTAGTTTCAAACATTGTCGCTATAGAGCAGTGCTGATCTTGGCCCAATGCTCAGCCTATCATTGGGGATGGCACAGGATTTGGCACAGCCTATAATTTCATTGGGCGTGGGATCTCTATGCATGGGGCTGGGGCAAATCAATGTGAGCTAAGGACGACAACAGCTTCGCTTTAAGTAGAAACAACAGTTCCCCTTGATTGAATAAATCACTGTTCCCATCAACATGATGGAAGAAGGAGAGGAAAACAAACACTTAGGTGAACCTTTTGTGTCAGTAGAGAAGCCTGATTGAAGTCAGGTCTTCAGCTTCAGAGGCCATCTTCTGCAGCTGCTCCTGGCTACAGAAGCGACACCTATCCTTGCTGTTGGCACCCGAGATGGAGCTTGTCTAAGCACAAATCATGGCAGCTGTGGAATTCCTGCTTCCAATCTTTCCATTTCTGACTGGCTCAGAAGTGGGTGGGTCGCCTCCCCACCAGAAGGAGTCACCTTCCTGTGATCCCACCAGACACACCCATCCCCTGGGGCCTTTGCATACAATGCCAGTCATCAGGGGACCTTATCTCCCGAGCTGGTACAAACATCCAATCACCTCCTGAGAAGCCACAGAGAAGAGCCACCCGGGCAGCTCAAATGAGGATGTGATTTGACTCTTGTTTAGGGGACATGATTCTCTGGGGTGTCCTGCTCTCAGCCTAGGGTTCAAAGGCAGAGAAAGTTAGAACATCACAGGCATGTGATAGAGCATGCAGGGAAGACACAAAGGCCTTTGTGGCCTTGGGGAAGCAGTCTTCTAATCTACCATGTGACAGTATCATAGTTATAGTAACCAGGTATATATCTGCTGCATATTTTCCATATAATAGGGACCCTGCTAGGCTCATTTATGTGTTAGTTCTGTCCATTCTTACGACAGCCCAGACAATAAATATGGCCTTGATGGTTAAGTTACATACTAAGATGAGAGTTGCCCCAGAAGATAGGCCAGATGAAAAATCACCACTAGACAACTTCATGGAGTATAGTTCTGCTCTGACACACACATGGGTGTGCTGTGCGGGGGAAGTGACTCAAGGGCAATTGGTTTGGACCATGCTTCCTGTTACAAAGCCCCGTGTACAAATGAGAAGAGTGAGCCTCAGGTTTTAACTTGGAAGTGACCTGGCCACATTCCAGATGGGCGCTCAGTCATTACCCTAAACTCCCTTGAGGTGAGTTTTCAACCCCTGAGGCCACCGTCTCCTTCCAAAAGTGGATTCTAGAACATCCCTGGGAGAACCATGTCTTCAGGAATGCTGGAGATTAAGTTTCCCCCTTTCCCCCTTCTACTGGCAATGAAATGCCAAGCATGCATCAGGGGCATGTGGTGATTGCCCCCAAAACCACATGGCCTATCATATGTCATCCCTCATAATTTATTTTTATGAGAGTAGTAAGTGGTATCAGCATTTTATAAGCATTGTATTTATATTTGTTAATTTAATTTATGCAAATGCCTCATTTATGCAAATCAGACACAGATCTACCATGAGGATATCTTTAGCAAAAGAACATGATCAAGATATTTAGGGCTCTGACATATATAATCAGGGAATGCAAATTATTTTTACTGCATGTTCTTGATGCTATTATGTTCATAAAATGTCAACAGTCTGTTTTCACTAAAACTTGCGCCCGAGAGTTTGGGTTTGCGCTGGTCTTCCTTTCCCACTTGCCGCTTGGTTGCTGCTTGGTTGCTTCTTGTTACGGGCCACTCAGGCCAGCCCGGCTGCAGCAGCATTCAAAGCCTCGCCTTTCTGCTGGTTTCTGAGGGATGAGGTGACAGTGTGTAAACAGAATACTGTATTTCATCGTGATCACAGGGCTTTGGACTTGATCCCCCCCATGATGGTGGTGCCCTCATTACTGATTCATGATGCCACTTGGAGGTCGGTGGTCCTGAATAATAAGCTTCCCCCTCAGTCTGGCCCATCAGCTTTCTGGGATTTCAGCTGTCTCTCCTTTCAGAGAAGACACTCTGTATGTGACACATACCCAGGACACTCAGGTCTGCCTAGAAGCCGCTGTGTGGTGCAAAGGGTTCGGGGCTTGCCTACAAGCCAAAAGGCTGGAGGTTCAAACCCACTCAGAGACACTTTGGGAGAGAAACCCTGGGGATCTGTGCCTGAGACGCCATGGTCTTGGAAATCAGTAGGGGCAGTTATGCTCTGCACACATGGGCTCACCAGGAATCAGAAGCAACTCTGTAACAAGCAGGATTTGTACATGAAAGACTTCCCCGGGCTCAGGCACTGGATACTCTACTGCCTGCTAGGTGTCCAGCCTGGGAATCCCTCGGTCTTTCAAAAGCCCAGTTTAACCATCTACAAAATAGGGCCAGGAAGAGTATCCACTTCACAGAGCAGCTCTGAGGACCAGAGGAGTTGTCCCCACCAAAGAGCAGTGCTGTGATCCTCTTGGCAGATGGCCCATGCTGAGTTCAGGCACTGATGCAGGAAGGAACATACCCTGTCCCACAGGGAATGCGCACACGTTGTCCCCTGGGCTCATCATTTAGAACGGAGACTAAGTAAGCAGGGAACCAGGGGAATACAGGGACAATCATTTACCTAGGTGGGAGAGGAGACTATGCAGATGTACAGGAATCAAAGATAACCCAGGATGCCACATCCTTAGAGATGGGACTCTTTTCTGCCTCCCCAGCTCCATCTCTCCCCAGTCCTCGTTTTGCCATGTATGGATTCAGTAATCCTGAAATTTGTCCTACCTCAGATTTGTCTTAGGAGTTCAGCTAGAATGCTCCTGAGAAACAAAGCTAGTGAGAGTTCATCTCGGGTCCTTGGGACGTTTTAGCATGTCCCTGGAAAAGGACGGCGTGCTTGGTAAAGCATATGGGCAATGAAGACAAGGAAGACCCTTGATGCAGTGAACTGGCACAGGGGCTGCACCAATGGGCTCAAACATCACAATTTGGGGGGTGGCTTGTTGTACCTAGGGTGGCTGTGAGCTGGCACCAACCGGACCAACAATCCTGAGATATCTCTTGCCCTCCCTGCCCCCTATCCTTCCCTCCTCTCTCTCTCTTACCTCCCCTTTATCCTTAACATCCTAAAAATGATCCAGCGACCAGCCAAAATGATACCTCCCTTGCTGTGGTGGTTGTTCTTGGGTACTATTGTCAGCTTCCGATGCCAAGTGACACGGAGACCAGCACCACGAGTTCTCTGACTCTGTGACTGTCTGACAGCAGGAGGCCAACACTTTCTCCCTCCAAGCGCTGGATGAGCAGGAGCCGCCACCGCCAATCTGTCAGTTACAACTGAGTGCTTCACCATTGTGCCACCAGGCCTCCTTTTGCCTCTCTCTCTCTCTCTCTCTCTCTCTCTCTCCCTCCCTCCCCCTCTCTCTCTCTCTCTCACCAAGTCTGCTAACCTTTTGACTGCGGAGTGAAAAGATCATTGGAATTTATTTTTACTGCCCATATGAAATCATAAGACCATTTTGACTCTGGTCAATGCTCATCTTGCCCGAAACATCAGGCAAGCAGGTTTGGGGTGTCTGCACAGCACCCCCAGAGGAACACATGTCCCAGGGGAGTGAAAGGGACACAGGTCACTCTAAGCACAGGATGACACACACCCCAACCCCCATTCTGCATGTGGTCACTTCCTGTGACTCATTCAGGAATACTCGGCACATTACAATCTGGAGGCGAAGTAGGCCCCCCTCCTTGCTTGCTTGTTGAAATAAAGTTTTATTGGAACACATCCATGTCCACATGTTTATGCATTATCTAAAACACCAAAATTGCTTTAGACACAGACTGGAAACCTAAAGTAGGTAGTCTCTGGGTCTTTATAGAACCATTTCCTGGCCTTATGTACATGAACTTTCTTAGTCTCTGGGGGCAACAGACTTTTTCTTTTTAATCTTAGTGTGTCACACACTTAGTGTGCCATCTTGAGTAAGGGTCCTCACTCCTGAAATTGTGAAATGAGGCAATGATCATAATGTGCACACATAGTGCTGCTTGTAGGAGTCCTCACTCCCTCTCTCCTTACTGATCCACCAAATACAAACAGCATTTGTCTACCAATGACCTTCATCAGGAAGAGGAGAAAATGCAGGGATGCAGATGGGTATTGGAAGGACCACCTTGAAACCACAGCAGAAACCCATGAACCCAGAGGTCGCCTTAGCCAGCCCCTCCCCTAGAGCCAGATACCACCAGCCAGCTAAGTAAGAAAATTAAAAGTCCAGGAGAATGAACACACACACACACACACCCCAATAGTGAATGAATAGTGTTACACACTGGCTAATCTGTGACTCATCCATATTCAGGAGGGAAGCGAGTGAAAAAACTGGGCAATTCAGATAGCTTTACATTTTCAAATTAAGCTAATAAAATAAGATTTCCAATGTAATGACAAATTAATTCTTCTTTTCATAAGTTTATTAAAATAAGCATCTCCTATCTTCTAACTAGCACTGACATATGCTTACATAGGTACATCCCACCCAGTAACCTAATCTCCGGGCAATCTTGAAGCAATTAACTCCTTCTAATCTTGAGCTAACAAAGCCCACCATGCCAAGGGCCCCTGAGAACACCCCTCTGAGGGCTCTGCAGCCTCCCTCCTGCTCCAGTGTGGAACATCCCAGGCAGGGTCCCGGACATGGTCCAGAGTGGGGATTCGCCTGAGCCACCAGATGAGTCGTCACAGCTCCTAAGATCTTCATTAACTCCTTATTTCTCTCCTAATTAACACACAAAGAATGAGCTGACCGCCTGGCAGGCACTGACTGACCCACTGCTTGGTGGTTAATGGGATGTAAATGACATGTAATGAGGGGCTCTCCTTGGAGTCTGGGGCAGCTGGTCTACTATTTTTGTTGTGGATTTTGAAAGTGTTAGAGATGAAATGAGTTTACCTGCTAATTTAAACTGCAGCTGAGTTTGTCCTACAAAGTCCATGTATTTATTGTCAGTCCTACACTTGGCAGAATTAACTTAAGCTGCAAACCAAGAGGTTTAACTGGAAATACCATAATGTGGAGTGGGGTGGGGGGAGCACCAACACAAGCCTCCTGGCCCCTCCGAGGGAAGCACCATCACTGTTGATTTTGTTAAGTGACGTGGTGCAGTTTGGAGTTTCCTTGTGTGGCCATGGTGCATGCATGTACGGATATGACTAACCAGTTGGGCTTTTTTTTTTTTTCCCCCTGAGCATCCCTAGTGGGAGTTAGCCCATCTTCAAATGTTGGCTGCAGAAACCGAGTCTCATCATCTTCTCAGAAAACAAGTAAAAGTATGATCTAGTCTATCCATAAAATCGTTCAATTACAGGGGGTGGTTTCAGCAAGGGTGTTCAACAATGGCACTTGAAGGCACTTTACAATCGGATCCAAGTTGCTAATTACTCAGCTGTTATCAGGAAAAGCATGAGCTTTTCAAAGTTTATTATTCATAAGCATGCTTCTTTGTCTGTTGGTATCCATGTCACATACATGAAGGGAGACTGTTAGATCTCCAGAATTCCGATCTCTCTTCTCACCCAACCCAACTTCTCAATGGTTGAGTTGAATTGGCAGCTCACTCACTGGAAAGAACTGTCTCTCCACCGCCAGTCTGAAGCCACAAAAGTCTTGCTTGAAAGCAAACAGGATAGGATGTTTATTGCAAAGTTCCAAAGAATAACTCCCTCTTTAAATCGTTTCTGTGAATTTGGACACCGTCCAGGCTCGTTTTGCACGCCTATGTTTTCAACAACTTGAATCTATTGGTGCACATGAGTGGTTTTGAATCTGCACGTTCCATGAACTTTCCTGTTCACCAAAATGCAGTCCCTTGCTTTCTAACCAACCAGGGTGGATGGGAAAAGCGACTTAGGGTAATCAAAAGTATCAGTTGCTTTTTGACACTGTTAAGGGGTTTCTATAAAGGTGACTTTTCCACATCACCCAACTTCTAGCTCCTTTTGAATGTCAGAGTCAATGAGTCTCCTCTCCCTTTGTAACAAAATCTCCTGTGCCTGTCTGGAAGAGTGAGCTGACCCTTCCTTCAATTCTTTGGACAGAACCACCACCTTGGCATTGCTGTTTCTTTGCTATTGCTATCCTTCAGCCATTCCTGTTTACCCTGCAAGCGGTTCTCTTCTGCACAGTATGGAAGGTCATTGCAGTGGCCCCGATCACTCCTCTGTGTTTCTGGGTTTTGATTCATGTTCACAGTCTGCCATCCCCATTGGGGATGTAAGCTCCCTGCAAGTAGGGATTTTGCCTGTCATGGGATTCTGGCTTGTGGGGCAGGGTCTGGCTCTCAGCAGAGGCTCAGTCCATGTCTACATAACAAAGGCACAAAGAGTTACAGATGATGCTCCCTCCAGAATGTCATGGATCATCTAGGGAAGCCTTATCATGCTTTAAGACTCCATATAATATCCCTTCTTCATAGTCTTTCCAAATCTCTAAAGGCAGAATTTAGCTTCATCTTCTAGTGCAGCCTTTGCTTCCATTAATTCATGAGGGGTTTGCTTTTTCTCCACCTTCTTAGGTCCCTGTGCATTCATACAGGAGGCAGCCTTGTCACTCTCTCATTCTTCATTGAGCCTCTCATGCCAAGCCTGATTCCAGAAATAAAATTTTTCAAAAAGAAATGGACTGAGATGATCTGTAAATTGGAAGCAAGTTTTTGGAAAGTATCTATCTAACAAGAGTCTATTATCCAGTGGGACAAGAGGAAAGCAAAAAGAAATAGAGGAAGGAACTAGGAGGCACAGGGCATTTATAGAGATCTCAATACAGGCATGCACCAAAGTAAATATATCATGATGGGGGAAAGATATATAAGCATCTATTTATAGATTTAGTATCAAGGTAGCACATGGACATTGAGCCTCTACTCAAGTACTCCCTCAGTGCAAGAACACTTTGTTCTATTAAACAGGCATTTGATGATGATCACCTCAACACAATCGCTGAAGACAAAGCAGGTGCATAAGCAAATGTGGTGAAGAAAGCTGATGGTGCCCAACCATCAAAAGATATAGCATCAGGGATCTTAAAAACTTGAAGATAAATAAGCGGCCATCTAGCTGACAAACAACAAAGCCCACATAGAAAAAGAACACCAGCATGAGGTGTCAAAGGGATCAGGTCTTAGGTATCAAAGTGGAGGGTCTCCCCCCCACCCCGAAAGCTCATCTGTAGGCAACTGGACGTCCTCTTACAGAAGGGTCTTGGAGAGGAGATGAGCCAGACAGGGTGCAGTACAGTACCAATGAAGCACACAACTTTCCTCTAGTTCTTTCATGTTTCCTCCCCCCACCCCCACAACTATTGTGATCTAAACTCTACCTTATAAATCTGGCTATACCAGAGCATGTACATGGGTACAGATCAGAGCTGGAAACACAGGGAATCCAGGACAGATAAGCTCCTCCAGGGAAATAATGAGAGGGGAGATACCAGGAGGGTGGGAGGTGGGGAGAAAAGGAGAACCAATCACATGATCTCTATATAACCCCCTCCCTGGGGAAAGGCTAACTCCCAGGTGGTGGTTTGAATCCACCTGTTGGGCTGCACCTGGAAAGATGTGCCCTCGCTGAAACGCCAGAGAGTTGTTCTGCATAAGGTGCCATGGAATGGCTTTTATCTCACGAAGACACTGTGGCTGGTCCAGAGAGAGCCTTGCCAGTCTCGTGAGGTTTGGACTCATGTTGCAGCCTTGCGTTGAGTCATCTCCTCGAAGGGCTTCCTCTTTGCCAGAGTCTTTCCAGAGTCCTTCAGCAAGGGCAAGCCCCGTAGGGTAGGAACTGGTGCTGCAGCAGGGGCGTTGCTTTGGGTTTAGTCTTTATGGAGCTGATCATAGTTCTTTCTCCCACGGGGTTCTCTCAGAGGTCCAACGCTCTGCTAGCAACTCGCCACTTAATGTCTGCACCACCAGGGTTCCTGATGGGCTGGTATACCCTCCTAAAAGAGTGGTTCCAGTCCTAACTCGTGGTATCTGTGCACCAGATCTCGCGTGGACAGAAAGTCTTCATGAAAATAAACAAATTCATTGCCATCAAGTCGCTTCGGACTCGTCGTGACCTTAGAGGACCAGGTTGAACTGCCCCAGCCAGTTTCTCAAACTGTAATGACTCTTTTTGGGAGTAGAAAGCCCCGTCTTTCTTTCTCAGAGCAGCCGCTGATTTCAAACTGCTGGTCGTACAGGTAGCAATCCAGTGCATGAAGATATGATTAATATAGTATGAGCTCATACTGTGGTAAGGTGGGTCCTAATTCCATATGATGATGTTTTCATAAAAAGACAAGCACCCCAGAGACAGACAGGTGAGAGGGAAGATGGCCAGGTGAAAGCAGGGCTATGGAAAGGCACACACTGTGGAAGCTGGGGAGAGAGGTGCAGATAGACACTCAAAAAATAATATTAACAATCTTGCCAACACCTTGATTGTGAGCTTCCGGCTCCAGAAGGGTAAAATAGTGAACCTGTGGTTTGCAGGACTGGTTCTGGCAGCATGTGATATGTGTTATGAGAGCCTGAGCAAATGAATACAGGTCGATCGTGACAGAGTTTGGGGGATAACTGGAGACCCTTGGATCTCTTGCCGAATCCAAGGAAAACATTCCCTGGCATCTTCACTGAAAAGGGCTTCCTGGCACTTGCCTGAATAGGCTCTTGGAAAATCAGGAGAGGGGAAAAACAATGGCAAGTAGAAATGTTCTTCCAACATCATATTTTAGGTAACTCTTGGGGTGGGTTCATGTGATCATGATCCTTACACTAGGCAAGGTCTTTTCAAAGCTTTTAAGATGCCCAATCCTTTCAAAAAGCAAAGGCTACTTAATTGACTTCTTGGTTTGCAGGCTTTTGGTCATAGTTTCATGGGACATCTCAGTTGATTGTCCAAATAGATGTCCAGTGCTTCCATGCTACCTTCTAGTTCTTTCCCTAGTACCCGGGGTCTTAAAAGTGTGTCAGTGACTAATCAAAGCATCACATTTGATCTCTATTGGCCTGGAGCAAGAAAGGAACAAGGGGAGTCTGGGGAGAAGGAGGATGGGGAACGAATGACCAATTGCCCTTCAAGATAGCGACCTCCTTTGCCCTGAGACCAGAAGAGCTGGAAGATGCCTGGCTCACTTTACTGGACACTTTGATCAAGGATTCTAGAGAGGAATTGTGATCAAAAGAGGAAAGTGCAGAACAGGATTTCAAATTCCCATGGACGCTGGACTCTCTGGAAGTCACGGAGGCTGGATAAGCTCCTGAGAGAATCTTCAAACTTGAAATTAAAAATATTTCCTGAAGACTTCTTAGACTCAGTCGTTAGTTCACCTAAATCAGTATAAAACCATTTTGTTGTTGTTGTTGCTGCTGTTTGGGTATTTTTTTAATATTCAACTATAATTAACATATTATTCAATTCAAAAGTTCAATCTTATATCAACAAGGGCTGTGCAGTCATCATCATAATCAATGTGGGAACTTTTTTGTCCCTTCTTTTACACATTAATGTTAATTCCCCATTCCCCCCTCCCTCTCCCTCAGGTTAATATCAATCTCATCACTGTCTTCATATCTGCTTCAATCCCATTTTACCAGACACCAAGGAAGAACTAACCATCAATGGCTGTACAAACCCTTTAGCGATCTCAATGTAAGAGAAAGCAGAGGATATTAAAAGCTTGAGCAAATTCACAGTGGTCCAAAGGGAGATGAAATTATAACACAATGTGGCCTGGGTAGAGTTAAAGCCCCTACTACAGTGCCCTCCATCTAATTTTTGCCGGACTGGCCTCTGTGCGTTGGGGATTCACCTGAGGTATAGTCATCTTCTTGTTGTTGTGTGCCATCAAGCTGGCTCCAACCCAAAACCATTTTTAACGTTTTGTCTGGAGCAGTGTGTATGCTCTCTTGAAAACGATAAGGAGCCCTGAGGGCACTGTGGTTTCTGCTTTGGTCTGCTAACGGTGAGGTCGGTGGTTCAGACCCACTAGCCTCTCCAAGGCCTGCTGCCACAAAGATTTACAGTCCTAGAAATGCTGTGAGTCAGAACCGACTCGGCGGAAGTAGGGGGTACCTGAATTAGAAGGAACTCAAAGGGACAGAAGTCACTCCGAAGCTTGCTAAGACTCCGTGAGCGGCAGTGAGTGCATGGGAATAACTCAGACGAGGGAGGTGTGAACCGCCGACGGTTGCAGTCCCCGGCACTGAGTTGAACATGGAGGAACAACTTTAATTGGTGTATGGTTTGCTGTGTGATGGGACAACAACAAAAAGAATTACATTCACCGTCTTGGAGGCTGTTGATTTTTTGTTTTTTACCAGTTAAGCAGAAGGATGTTCCCATGCAAAAACCCACCCGTGTGCCTTGGAACACTGGGGTGACTTTGAAATACTGAGGAGATCACACAGGGGATCGGAAACTCCGGGGGAAGCAATTCCAAGTCCCTGGTAGAAAAGCCGCCTTGGCTTAGCGTAAGAGTTGAGCTGATGTCCCGCTAGGAAGCACAGAAGGTGATTAGGCCAAGCTGGGGAGGGTTTTGAGTCCCTCTCAGATGAGATGAGAAATGTGGCACAGGTCACGCCCTGGAGAAAGCCTGTCTCAGCATTGCAGAGTCCAGTCGGGTTGGTCTGAATGACCAAACAGGAACGCCACACCCGGGAAGCCTTGGGTGATCACTATTTCCCTCCTGAGCAAACTGGTGAAAGGTCTGACTATGACGTCGAAGGCCATCATGCTGTAGAGCAGTGTTCCCAGAGTGGGTGAGCCTGTTGCCTAGGGGGTGCTGGAATGATGGGGGGGGGGGGGCGCTGACAATGCAGATGCTACAGTTTATCCTGGAATATGAGCTATGGCACACAAGTCCTTAATTGCGGGGGGTGGGGGGACACGGAGTCTTCTTTTCTTCTTCCTCTTCTGAAAAGAGGACAGTTAGCCAAACACATTTGGGGATCTTTGCTGAGACTGGAGGAAATACTCTTGGGTCCTGCGCTTCCTCTGCCATTGTTACAACAGCTCCAAAGCCCCATGTCTCAGGAACTGCAGGACAAGGGACTGCAGGACCAGCTGTGTCCCCCTGCCCTTTACAAGGTTTGAGGGACAGCAAAAGGCAGTTCTTTTAGCCACTGGTGGCCTCGCATCACCCCCCTCAACCTCCCAGAAGAAAACCTATCATTACAGACAGATAACCAAATAATATACACCACTTCTAACAATGTGCATTATACAGCACAGACACACACAGGGGTTCTGGAAGAAAGAGACTAAATATGTGAGACGGACTAATCCCTAGCAAATAAAAATGCTGACAATTGCGTGTTCAACCGCAGGCAGCTGAGAGAGCTGGGGAAATGGCAGAGACTTGGTATAAATCTTCCCCCTCTCTTTTATTTAAATGAAAACATCTTTGTATATCATACTTACGATGTCACCAATTTTGGAGGTAATCTTTTAGGTTAAGTATGTTCCCACATTAAACTGATAATTATCCTTCCTTCTCTTCTTCTATCCCCCTGACACTCAACACGCTAGAATTTTGCTTCATGTTTTATTTATGGCATAGAATTAATATGCATATTCACAAAAACTTAAAAACTCATAATTATTCATAAAGGGCTTTAAGGTTACTTAGTACGTTTTTGTGAAACTCTGGGTTTGTGGAATGCACACTTGAAAGTTGTTGGTAAGAGAAAAGTCAGGTTGAGGATGAGCAGGGAGTGGAGTCTGAAAATGAATAAACTCTTTGAATAAAGGTATTTGTCAGGCTGAGCCCCGGTGGCGTAAGTGGTTGAGTGCGGGACTGCAGCCCGCGGGTTTGGCGGTTCAAATCCAGCGGCGGCTCTCAGGAGCAACACTGGGTAGCGCTCACAACAACCAGAGGCAGTGATGCCCCCAAAAAACAAAACAAAACAAAAGGTATTTGTCAGCAATTCTAATCTCTATGTAAGACATCAGGGACCCTGCCAATAGATTCAAGGCTGGCCTGGCAAAAATAGATTTGCAAACTCATTGCAAACCGACGTAGTGAGAAATATCCACTTGGAAATCTTGGGTCACTGAGCAAATGCTATGTAGGAAAATGGCTTGTGAGTGAGAGACCTGCTCATCTGTATAAAACAAGGAGGGTGAGAATTCCTCTCCAGGACTTTAGACATGCTGTCAGGAGAGCCCAATCCCAGGTAAAGGATATCACACTTGGGAAAGCAGAAGGACAATGAAAAAGAAGAAGAACCTTAACACAATGGATTAACATCGTGGCTACAAAGATGGACTCAAACCTAACTACACAAGTGTGGGCTGGCTCTGGACAGGGTGGTGTTTTGGTCCACTGTGCAGGGTGTCACCACCAGTGGGAACCAGCTCAATGTGGCATAAGACCAGCATGGGGGTGTGTGTGTGGGTGTGGTGTGTGCTTTGACGTATAGGAGCCAGTCTCGGAGACGTGAGCACCAGGATGGAGGGCAGATGCTCTCTGTCCTCTGGAAGAAGCAGGGAGCTGTTCTTGCTGGAGGCCACCTCACCGCTCTCCCTTGTGGAATTGGCGGACGAACAAAGAGCATCCGTGAACAGCTGTGAGGGCCGAGTGTCCACACCCTTTTCCTGGACAGTGTCTGGCTTAGAGCAGTCCTTCCACTCATCTTAAAAAGGAAAGCACCTTTTTAAGAGTGATGAATAAATCATTTTATTGGGGACTCTCATAGCTCTTATAAAAACCCATACATCAATTGTATCAAACGCATTTGTACTATGCTGTCATCATCACCTTCGGTACATTTTCTTTCTGCTTGAGCCCCTTGGCACCAGCTCCTTTTTCCCTCTCTCTCCCCACTTTCATGGGCCCCTGATAAATTATAAATCATCATTATTTTCATATCTTTTAAAAAAATTAAATCATTTTATTGGCTGCTCATACAACTCTTCTCACAATCCACACATACATCCATTGTGTCAAGCACTTTGGTACGTTTGGTTCCCTCATCATTCACAAAATGCTAGCTTTCTATTTGAGCCCCATGAAACGCGACTGGAAAACACTTGTAAAGGACAATAAATAGATGTTGAACTATTTATAGGGTTTGTTCTTGCTGTTGTTATTGTTATTGCTGCTGCTGCCACCTTTCTATTGTTGTTGTAGCTATTGTTTATTGTCTTCTATCAGTGCATATTGTTATCGTTAGATGTCTACCTGGAAGGGATAGGTGGGATAAACAATCTGGAAAAGAGAACAACAGAATGATAGTTTCAGGGTGTGTGTGTGGGTAGTATGTGGGATAGACAGGGGAAAGGGAGTGGGTGCTAACAAACGCAGAGACACGGGAAAACAAGTGACTGAAATTCAATGTTGAGGAGGGTATAGGAGGTCTGGTAGGGCTGGAACAAGGACAGTGTATCCAAGAGGAATTCCTGAAACCCACATGAAGCCCGAACATGAAAGTGGGTCAAGAGGAAAGTAAAAAGAAATAGAGGAAAGAACTAGGAGAAAAGAGATCTAAACACAGATATAATTATATGTAAATATACTTATATAAGATGGAGACATAGATCCATAGACATATATTTACAGTTTTAGCATTAAGCAAACACATGTACAGTGTGTCCCTACTCAAGGACTCCCCTAACACAAGAGCATTTTGTTCTAATAATTTGGCAGTCTGAGATGCTCATCTTCCCAACACGGTCGCTGAAGACAAAGCCGGAACAAAAGCAAATGTGGCGAAGAAAGTGATGGTGCCCGGCTATCAAAAGATATACTGTCTGGGGCCTTAAAGCTTGAAGATAAATAAGCAACCATCCAGCTGAGAAGCTACAAAGCCCACATGGAAGAAGCACACCAGCCTGGGTGATCATGAGGTGTGAAAGGGATCCGCTATCGGGGATCAAAGAACAAAAAATTCTATCCTTGTGAATGAAGGGGAGTGAAGACACTTTTTTGGGAACCAAGTTTGGAGAATCCAATCCAAAGCCACTGACCCAGCAGCATGCCTGCTCTTTGGACATCCCCATTTGGAACATTGGAAAACTTGGATGATCACAAGTGCATAGGAAGAAGCCCACAGGGCATAGAAAATTTCTATTTGCAATGGGGGGAGATACCAAGGTGAAGTTGTGGGGTGCCCTAGAGTTGATTCCAACCCACAGCGACCTCATGTGCAACAGAAGGAAAATGCTACCTGGTCCTCACACGTGTTCCAACCATGTGTGAGCCCATGGTTGCAGCCACAGTGTCCCGCCCTCTCACCGAGGGCCTTCTTTTCTGCCTGTCCCTCTCAGGTACCAAGCACGATGTCCTTCTCTGGGGACTGGTCTCTCCTGACAACACGGTCTCAGTATGTGAGATAAAGGTGAAGTAGAGAGCAGATTGATTCCCATTGGCTCTGCGACCCGCGGCTGGACCGGGGCCCTGACCTTTACCAGCTGTCTGATCTCGAGTAAACGGCTTCTCGTGGCGCATTAGTCAATGCGTCTGTTAAAAAACCAGGCCATGGCTACCTTCAAAAGGCTGTGAGAGAGAGTCCATCAGGGATATAACTGTCTCATAGCCTCTCAAAGGGGGCACTGAAGACATGCCAGCTCTTTGTATTATCACTTTGCTTGGCTGCAGGCTTCTAATTAATATTTTAGCCTTACGTGCACATCTAAACTCACACACACAGAGACGCGGGTCTACAGAATTACCGTAATCTTTGCATTGCATGCAGTGGCAGCTAGCTGGGATAGGTGTTTAATCTACTTTTTCACCTCGTGTATAGTAAATCACTCGACATAATATCGTATTTGCCAAAGACTTACAAGACGTAAATATATATGGAGACGGAGCTGTCCTCGCAATGAGGATCATTTTGCTTGAGAGAGACAGAGAGCGTGGAATCCTCTTTCAGCAGTTGTGCCCCAGCTTTAGAGCAAGCACTTTCTCTCACGCCCCCTCACGTTTATCTGCCGAGACAATATAGCCTAGTTAACATGCTTGAGGCTTTTTATTCTTTCACAAACATGTTCTTCTGGATGGGGGTCAGGGATGGAGATGGGGCCAAGGAGGAGATGGAGAAATAAACCCAGTTTCTTAGGGGTGGGAGGGAAGCATTTTACCCAGGCCTCTCCCCTACACAGCTGCAGAATCCAATTTTTCAGATGACTCCAGAAGTATACTGATGAATATTTAAGTCTTTTAAATACAGATATAACCTGTAGACATGACAGTTGGAGCCACGAGCTCAATGGATTTCATGAGACTGGGATCTCAGTATACACGTTCAGAGATTGTAGTTTTCAGTTGACCAGGGGCTCAGGACCTTTACCTGCTCTCTCTCTCTCTCTCTCTCTCTCTCTCTCTCTCTCTCTCTCTCTCTCTCTTCCTAACTAAGCATGACATCTACTGCAAAAGTTTTGATGACTCCAATGATAAATGCTGTACAGATACCATACTACCCCTGTGCAGAGGAGAAAATGTAGGGCATTTTATGGGTACAGATGATTAACCTACCATGTTGACTTAGAAGTGATGTGTGCTCATCCCAGTCCCCTGACAGCTTAATCTTGCAATACACAGAAAGAGGGGCTCTTGGAGCAAGGTCTTCAGGAGACTGTTGAGAAGATGAGCCCCATACTAGTTTGAATGCATCGATTCACTAAGCTGGAGAGGGGTTGGCAAACAAGTCAATATCAGCATGTCTAATGCCCAGCTGCAACTGCAGGGAGGGGCAGTTAGTTGCATGACTTTAACCAAACCCAAACCAACCCCCTCTTGCCATCCAGTCAGTTCTGATTGAGAACCAGACAGAGGTCAGAATAGAACTGCCTCCTAGACTTTCAAGGCTGTCACCTTTATGAAAGCAGGAGGCCACACATTTCTCCTGGGAAACAACTGATGCTTCCAATTAGTAGCTGAGCAGGTAGCCACTGGGCCAGCAGGATTCCTTAGCATGCGTCTAGACACTGACGGGTGAAGACAAAATGTCCCTCTAACAATCTATTCATCTTAGTCTTTCTGTGGAACTTAATTTTGCTAACAAACCTCTTTGAAAGAGCCTCCTTCTACAACTCCTGATCATCATTATACTTCTCCTTGTTTCTTAACTTCTCCTGTTTGTTTTTATCACCACCTTCCCTTTCTCTTCAATTCCCTAAGCCCCTCCCTTCCAACATGTCTGTGTAGGCAGTATGAGAGGGCTTCTAGGACTCCCACACTTACAACCAGGGTGGTAATTCTTTTGACTCATCTATTCTTCCCTTCCATTCTTCCCTTACCCTCATCCCTGCTGCCTAATTCTGGCTGTCAACAAATCCAGCTGAGAAGCCTGCCAAGTTCTCCTTGATGGACTCACTGATTCCAGCTCTGGACCATGGTTGCTTTTGAAGTTCCATCGGGCTCACCCCTTTCATCAGGTTACCCTTCCTGCCTTCTTTACTCAGCTTACAACACATGGCTATGACACCAGGACCAGTGTCCCCAGGGTTTCAAGCCGCCTTCACCATACTGACTCATCATTCCTGTACTGCCTGTCTGCTACTCTGTCACCCTGTGACAATTCGCATGTTCATGTGATGCTGGAAGCTATGCCAACAGTGTTTCCTAGGGCAGCAGGGTCATCCAGCATGGATAGGACTCAGCAGAGCTTCCAGAATCAGCCAGACAAGAAGGGCAGAGCTGTTGAGTCTAAACATTAGTCACTAGTTCACAGCAGACTAGTGCCCCACTGGCATGCGTTGGCTACATCAGGAGGGAATAATTGTTGGAAGGAGACATCATGATTGGTGAAGCAGAGAGCCAATGAGGACCAGGGAAACCTTGGTGAGATTCATAAGCTTGAAAACCACAACAGTGGGCTTGAATACACTGATGATGCCGGAGCTTAATGGAGGAAGAGACGACGTGTTGTTCTGTTGTGCATGAGTTCACCATGAGCCAGAGTCAGTGCAATCCGATAGCATCCATCTGTCCATCACATATCAATACCAGCATCCATCTGTCCATTATACATCAGTCCTCCCACCTGCCTGTTCTCTCTCTCTCTCTCTCTCTCTCTCTCTCTCTCTCTCTCTCTCTCTCTCATCTATCTATCTAGCATCATCTTTTATAATTCCTGCAAGATACAACAAGATCCTGGGTAAAGGACAGATCTAGATTGAACTGTCCATCCAAAGACCACTAAAAATATCTTTTTGCATTTGCACAATTTATGATTGAATCCATTCTCCTCAAACAAAACAACAACAGCAAAAACTACATGTGGAAAAAGGCTGACTTCTTCTGTGACCATCCTTCCCAATCCATACCCATGCCTTGAAGACATCTCCTGTTTTCATTTGCACGTCAGTATGAGCGGGACTCCAGGTTTTCCTCTATTTGCACATGTGTATATTCCACAAGTGTGTGCGTGTGCGTGCAGCTGCTTGAGGGAAAGCGTCTTCTCTTTCTATTAAAGATACACACTGTCGAGGCGACAGATTTCACAGCTTGAACAACTTCCTGCCCACACTCTACCACACTGTATTGCACCCAGGCCTTCCTCATGTCAATCTTGCCTCCAGCTTTGCTCTTCAGACAACACACACCCTGCCATGCTGTGTTAGCCTGACAGAGGCTAGAACATTCCAGAAAGTGGCAAAGGGGCTTTCGTTGTTGTGGCGCGCTCACTCGAGGGCTTATTTTTCTGATTCAAACACAAACACTGCACCAGTTGCAATTTCCCCAGGATGCCTCTGGAAAGATTGGCCTAGCTCCTCACTCAGCACCACCCCCCACCCCACCCCACCCCACTAGTCCTTGCTCCCCATGATATTGTCAGAAAATAGCTTGGATCCGTTTGTGTTTGAGGGAAATCGCTTCTGCCTTGATGAAGTGCTCAATAATGCCGTGGTTGGAAGCAGAGCTCTGGATCCCAGAATCTGCCAGCTCATATGTGCCCCCCCCCCAAAACCAACAGCAGGACCTTGGAATTTAATATACTTTCATGTGAGTTTTAGTACGTGTGACATTTTTGAGCCAAACGCTAAGTTCAGAGGAATGTCTGTTTGGTGAGATAGTTCTCAAGATGGGTTCTTATATTGTAATGAGATCCTGATCTCAGAGGCAATGTAGTAGCCACCTCCAAGCTTAGGATGCAAATGTCTCCATTTCCTTGGAAAGCATAGGCAGTCACGAATGTAGTGAAGGGAAGAAGGTCCCTACCCAACTTTAAGAGGTCCCGATCCCATTGATGGAGCCGAGCAAAGTGAATGGATGGACAACAATGACCCAGTCCTTTTCCTATCAAAACTGCTCAAGCTAATTTTAGGACCAGCAAGCTTGGACCCTCCCAAGGGAAGGACTTGATGACAGCGATATTAATGTTCTCCTGAAAGTAATAGGTTTCGTTTATTTGCAATACAAACAGCTGGAAGAAAATTTATCCTTACAAGAATGGACCCAGTCAACCAACAGTTTAAACAAGTCTACTTTACCTACAAGAAGCCCTGCGGGTTCAGTGGTAAGTGCCCAACTGCTGACAGAAAAGATGGAGATTTGAGCCCATTGAGCCCTGGGAGAAGAACACTGGCTATCTCCTCCTATAGAGAACACAGCCCCAAACATCCAGGAGACAGTCTTCCTCTGTCCTATAAAGTCTTCACGAGTCAGAGTTGACAGGACAGAAGAGAAAAGCAATCATTTTACCCCCCAAACAGGCTCTTTTCAATGCTTGCTTTGCCCCAGCTCTCTCTCCCTGCCTTGCCTGATGCACCTGGGACAGTGTTTTAAACTAAACTGCACGGCAGTCATTGATGGGACCTCCTAGATGGAGAAGGCCCCTGGGCATAGTGAAAATGAGCGTCATTATTGGTCAATCCATTGGAATGGTGATGCCAGTGAAGAATATTGAAGGTACCATGGGCTGCCAGGAACAGACAAACCTGTGTTGGAAGAAGGATAGCCTTCAGTGTCCTCTGTGGAAGCAACCACAGGGAAACTGTGTCTCACCTACTGAGAACATACCACCAGAAGACCCAGCCAGTGTGCTTGGTAAAGGGGAAGGGTGGCACAGCTGAGGAAGACCTTCCTTCTATGAGATGGGTGGGCACAGGGGCTGCAACCATGGGCTCAAACGTATCAGCCATTGAGCGGATGGCACAGGACTCGCAGAGGTTTGTTCTCTTGTGCACAGGGTCACTATGGGTCAGAACTGACTTGGTGAGCCACATGGCTTAGTGATCTGAAGATGCGATTGGTGCTGTCTGGCGGGAAAGGGGCTGGGAAAGGACCTGTCCCATATACTAGCTCGCCTCTCTTCATCTCTGTAAGATTCATTTAGACCAGGGGAGTAGGCACTCTCCCATTCTGCTCTTTCATGTAGACAAGAAGACAATGACCCTGACATTTCTGAGTTTCTTTAGAAGGGACCTGTTGGATACAACTACTTCATCAACAGTGAGGCGATCGTTGTAGAAATGAGAGAGCTGAGAGGGAAACATTTGGGCAAAGGCAAAGCTGAAAAGGAAGTCCTTTGTTCCCCATGCATTGAGGAGTTCCTGAGGGACACAATGGATTCGGTGCTTGGCTACTAGTCGCAAGGTTGACTGTTCAAAACTATATAGAAGCACCTCAGGAGAAAGCCCTGGTGATCTACTTTCGCCAGATCACAGCCCTTGAAAATAGTATGGAGCCCCATCCCCCTCTGACACATCTGAGGGCACCATGTGTCAGGATTGACAATGGTGATGGATTGCTTTTGACTTCCTGGGAAACCTGGCAGTGCCATCTCTATGCTTCCAGACCTCAGCTCTTCTTAGCAGAGCATCTTTATCCACCCTGCGTAGACGAAGTGAAGCTACAGGAACTACACCGTGAGCTGGGAATCCAGAACTTGAGTTTCTTCTGCATTTACAAATTCCCACAATCAGAATGAACCAGACAAATCACGGGACCCAAATACACTGAAAATCCAGGGACCCTTGTTTTAAAATATTGTTAAAAATTTCACACAGAGTATTGAATTCAGGGCAATGACCTTGTTCCAGTCCCTGGACAAGAATGTCATGCTTGGTTCAGGAGAGGGGCACTGAAAAAGAGGAAGATTCTCGATGAGATCGCGTGACACAGTGGCTGTCACAATGGGCTCAGACATACTGTAACTGCTGTAAAGATGGTGCGGGACCAGGCAGGGTCTCATTCTAAAGTAAGCATGGTTGCAAGGAGTTAGAGCTGACTCTGTGTCACTTAACACCAAGACAGCCCTGGTCCAGGTCCCAAAGGGTGAGAACTCTGAACTCATGCTCAGAAAAGATGGAGGCTGTTGGCTAAGTATCCTTTCACCCCAAGTGATTCTGGGCATGGGGGAGAGGGGTTGTCGGGCAAATCGCCATCTCCCCCAGTGCTCAGCCCCCTGTAAAAGCTTCACCTCTAGCTCAGTACTTGAGGACAATCTGCCAGGGCAAAAGATGCCCTTAAAGAGTAGAGATTATATGCCATGTCATTCAGGAGGTGAGAAGTCCCAATCTGGGTATCTGAGAGAGAGAGAGAGAGAGTCAGAGACTAATGCTTGTCATCTAGCTCCTTCTGGCTGCCAGCCACCCCGGGTGCTGCTATGTCACTCAAGGAGATCATTCTCATCAACTGATGACTTCCACCCTATACATGTGGCCCTGATTCTGTCTGTTCTCCCTCTTTAAAAGATACCCCTCAGATGACATTGGTCATAGCCACTTGAAAGATGAGGTAAGAAAATTTAAGGGCCAGTGACTTTGTGTTTATGAAGGAGGAGCAATTCATTTGGAAAAGGATGGTTGCACAACTTGAAAACTCTATTTCATGCCAATAAACGGTACATCAGGAAATCCCTGAATTTTGTGTCGTCGACTGAAGCAAGAAGTAAACTGTGTGTGTGTGTGTGTGTGTGTGTGTGTGTGTGTGTGTGTAGAATCACCATGGCAAGAAATTAAAACTAAGAGCCACCCTACTCCGGCAGGAGCAAGAGATAAGAGAAGATTTCACAAACAAACAAACAAAGACTCAAACAAGGTCAATGCAGAGCTGTATAACAATACTCCCTTACCCCCGCCATATCACATTTAAAGCATTTCTGGGATAATACCTCTCCTCCAAATGTTTCCATGCCAATCACATGGAAAGAAAACATCAAGCCATTTTCATGGGATCCTCAACTTCTTGACGAGGTCAGTGAGTGACACAACCAAATACAGAGTGAAATTAACCCCACAACTCCAAAGAGCCATCAGATAATGATTAGAAACTCAGACACACCTCACGTCCCAACCCTCGATGACTGGCCTATCCAGTATATCAATCTGCCAGCGCGGAAAGCATTCACCACTCTGAAACCACTGTAGAATGTTCAATGCTCCACAAGAAGGCTCAGTCAACACTTGAATTGACCAAGAACTGACCCCTGTCATAACCAATAAGACATCGACTCTCATTCAATTAAAAAGTTTCTCACAGAAGCAATAAATATAGACTCCTAAGATATGCAAGTGCTTCCCATACAATCCTGCCACGTCTTATTTTCAATGTTTACATTGCTTTTTTTATTCGTTTTTTGAGCACAGGTTCAGGCTGGACCAGTCCCCTGCTACACTCCATCCCCAGCATCCTATGATTCCTTCAGAATCCAATGTCCTTCCTGCCTTGGCGATTTACAGGGACCTGGGTGGCCGAGGGGGTTTGGTATTAGGTTTCTGACTGTAAGGTCAGCAGTCTGAAATCACTTGCTGTCATTAGGAGAAAGGGGAGGCTTTCTACTCCTGCAAAGATAAAGAGTTACAACTTTGAAAAGCCACCAGAGCAGTCCTGCTATCCCACAGAGTTGCTGTGAGTCAGAATGGACTTAAGGACAATGAGTCTGGAGACCCTGGCATTTTATGGGGAAAGAGAGACAGCATGCATGTGACCAGAAAGCAATGGCAAACTGTGACTTGTGCTATGAAAAAGGAAACAAATAACCTGCCAAGAACAAAATGAGAACAAGGTGGCAGTTGGGTTGGATATTGTGGGTAAAGATGTTCTTTTTGAAGAGATCACTAGTTCATCTTCTGTAGTGCTCAAGTGATTTAAAAAACCGTTCAAACCGGTGAAAGCACTTCAATAAAGGTTTAGCTGTACTTGGTCCTGGCACTAATGCCATAGGGACCTGCAGTCTCTTCTCTCCCACTTTCTGCTTCTTGATTTCTCCACTCATTAGCCAATCGCAGGTCCCACAGCAAGTGTTGAACCAATCACCATGGACAGAACTAGGTCACGTGCCTTGGAGCTTCCTGAAAGTGGTTACTATCTCTTCCTCCATAGCTGGTGCTTCCTCCACATCTGGATTTGCTAACCAAACTGCTGGGAAGAAATAACCAGGATGCATGCACGATAGATGCCTGCCATCGGCAATCCCACTTCATTTGAAATCAGATGAGGGTAAAAAAGTTACAAGCAGAGTTGGGTGGGAAAAAAATTTCAGACAGAGGGAGTGGAGGGAAAAATGGACCCAATCGAGACACTGATAGAAGGTCTGGAGGGGATTGAGCCAAGGGGCCAGTGGCTTGAGATGAGTTTAAAGAGTCATAGAGGTTGTATATCATTAGAATGTTTTAAGCCAAGGGCAGAGACCCCGGGATGATGCTGTCTTTTTCTAAAAAGAGAACGCTCCTTGGGGAAATCAAAGCAATCACCTACTACTCAATTTTTTTGGGGGGGGATGTGTATTTATTTATTTTAATCATTTTATTGGGGGCTCATACTACTCTTATCTCCATCCATCCATCCATCCATCCATCCATCCATCCATCCATCCATCCATCGTGTCAAGCACATTTGTACATTTGTTGTCATGACCATTCTCAAAGCATTTTCTTTCTACTTGAGCCCTTGGTAACAAATCCTCATTTTCCCCCTCCCTCCCAAACCCTCGATAATTTGTAAATTATTATTTTGTCATTTCTTACACTGACTGATGTCTCCCTTCACCCAGTTTTCTGTTGTCTGTCCCCCAGAGAGGAGGGGGTTATATGTAGATCTTCGTGATAGGTTCTCCTTTCTACCCCACCTTCCCTCTACCCTCCCGTTATTGTTACTCTCACCACTGGTCCTGAGCGGGTGCATCTGTCCTGGATTCCCGGTGTGTCCACTTCCTATCTGGACAGTGTGGATCCTCTGATCTAGCTGGATTTTTAAGGTAAAACTGGGATCATGGTAGTGGGGCGGAGGAAGCATTGAAGAACCAGTTGTATGTTTCATCATCGCTATGCTGCACCCTGACTGGCTCATCTCCTGCCCACGATCCTTCTGTAAGGGATGTTCAGTTGTCTACAGATGGGTTTTGGGTCCCCACTCCACACTCCCCCTCCTTCACAATCAACTCAATTTCTGAGATTATGGACACTTGGTTCCAAAAGAGATGTGCTCTCTTCACCCTGATGTTGTTGTTGGTATGTGCCATCGAGGCGATTCTGTCCACAGGGACCCCGCGCACAACAGAAAGAAACTCTGTCCGGTCTGGAGATATCCTCACAATGGTTCCTTTGCTTGAGCCCATGGTTGCAGCCCTGGTGTCCATCCATCCCAGTGGTGGCCTTCTTCTTTTTTGTTGCCAACTCTATTTAACCAAGCAAGATGTCCTTCCCGAGGGACCGACCTCTCCTCACACCACGTCCAAAGTATGTGAGACGAAGTCTCGTCATTCTGTCTCCAAGGAGCTCTCTGATCATACCTCTTCCAAGAGATATTTATTTTTCTTTTTGGGCAGTCCATGGGACTGTCACTATTCTTCCCCAGCACAATTCAAACACATCAGTTCTTTACATTCCAAGAGGTGATGCATTATGTCTGCATTTTGATATGAAGATGCTGGTGTCCAGTCTCCAGTTATCCAATGTGTAAAGGTTGACCTTGATTTTAAATGCTTAGACTAGTACAGACCACCTCCTCCCCTCTTTTAAATTTTACACACACACAAACTTCCAAAAATAGTATGTGCATCCAAAACGACTCAGATTTAACCCACATTGGGCACTTTATTTCCCGAGGACATGAAAATTCGCCCAGCCTGGCTGCATTGAGAAAATTATTCAAAAACTTCTTGATAGATCAGATTGAGCCAATCTGGATTTTGAACATTTGTTATGATTTTAGCATTTCGTCTGTTGATTTCTTAATATCTCTTGCCAGATTAGACAAAAGTCTTCTCGTCTCAAATCGCATGGCGACGCATTAAAATGAATGGGAGGAAACGGACTTGACAATGTGTGTTTCTTTTTGTCACCAATCAGATCACACTTTTCTTATTAATAGAAAAATGCTTTTCTTGAAAACAATGAAGAAAACCAGAAAGAACAAAGTTGTGTGTGACGGACAGCTGGTTTCCCGGGGAGCTGCTTGGGGTGACACAGAACTCAGGCAAATATGCCAGGCATGAGAGGACTGGGCGAGCCGATCCCAAAGTTGGCATGACTTCATTCATAGCATATTATTACTTTTGCCCCATAACATTCTCACAGCAGAGTTTTTGCCAGTTTCCCTTTAAGCAAGGCAGAAGCCCCACAATAATCTATTACAAGTTTTTTCTTCACTTGGGATTGATTTGAGTTTTGTTGTTGTTATACTTAACATAACAGATGTTCTGGATTTTTCCCCCACATGATACCACCGTGAGCCTCATGTTCTCCTTAATACCCTACCCAATTTCAGACAGTCCCTGTGAAACAATTTCCTCCTCTTTTGCAATTTTATCTCCAAGGAGGGGTCTTTCGCACTGTTTGTCATGGTCTCTTCAAATGAACGTTTTGTATTTAAAAAAAAAGAAAAAGAACGGTTTAGTCATCTGTTTTATAACTTTGGAATTAATTGCTGTTGAAAGATAATTGCCCCAACGGTGGAGTCACCGAGTCTACAGATCTACTAAGAGGAAATAAGGACATTCCTTTTGATTTTTCCACTTCTGCCCCCAATTAATTAGCGGGCCCGAGTGGTGATGGGCGACTCACTCAGACCACATTGCAGGCTGGTTTTCATCAGGTGTGTCTGAGGGAGGGGCAAATGCCCCAGACCCACCCTCTCCGTTCTTGTGAGAAAATGAAGCCAACACACTCCTGTTTAGACCTTCACGGAGTCTACCAAGAGGCTCGGACCTGGGTAATTTCTTCGATGGATGCCACCTTGTCACTGTTCCAGTTCGACAGATAACATTGGTTGAAGGTCAAGGCCATGAATCTTCCTCCCCCTAGGTGGTCACTAATGGGTGCCCGCCAAACTCTTTGGGGGCTCCTACTCAATGGGCAAGGTGAGGGTGCCTTGCTGAGTTTGCTTTGCTCTCACCAAAGAGAACCGGCATCGAGGAAAATACCATTCGATGTGCTGGAAGCCTCTATGAAGGATGGTAAACACTAAACAAAACAACAACACGCCCCCCCCCCCAACCCAAAGCATTGAGTTGCCTTTCAAACTGCCTGCCCTCTCCAAATTGTGCAGGCAACATTGAAGACTCGTACATACCCCTTGTTTCCTCATCAGTTGCTTCCCCCTCATTATTTTGCAGAAACAACTCCAAGGGCCTTCAAGGGCCACAGGTGAAATTCTAGTCATTGTTCAATCATCGAGAAGTCATCATCAACCTGTCAGATACAGTGTCACCTCTGCCTTTGGAGATGGTCCCCAGAGCCATACTCACGAGGATTTCTGGCCCAGACGGAAAAGGTTCCTTGGGTCTCCACTGTTACTGCGCATGCTCTCACCCATACTGGCTAGTCTTTTGAGCTTTGGTACACATTGCTAACACACCCCTGCACAGGGCAGATGATGAAAAGGAAGACCGAAGAGGACTCGAGGCTTTTGAATGACGGTGCTGGTGAAAAATGATGAAGAGACCCTAGATGGCTGGAAGAAGAAACAAAGCTTTCTTGGAAGAAGTTCCATCAGAGTGTTCCTTTGAGGCAAGGACGGAGAGACTCTGCCACATGCACTTTGAACATGGTATCAGCAAGGGACAATCCCTGGAGAAGAGTGTCATGCTTGGGAAAGACTGAAGGCAAAAGAGGAAGCCGCTCAAGGAGCTGACTTGAGATACCATAGTTGTAACAGCGACCTCTTGTAACAGCGACCTCAAGCACAGGAAGAATTTCAAGGATGCTGCGGGTCCAGTGGTGTGTTCTGTTAGGCATTGGGTCACCATGCGTCAGAACCGCCTTGATGTCGCCTCACTACCACGGTGCGGGTCACAATTCTTTACTGCGCAGGTGACAACAAGAAGCAGAAGGAGGAGGAGTGGGAGGAGGTGGGAGGAGGAGGAGGAGAAGGACAAGGAGGAGGAGGAGGAGGAGAAGAATGATTTGTTGGTTCTTGTAACTGAACAGTGCCACTGGCATTTTATTTCAGGGAGTTTTGATCTGAGGTGCAAATGCTATCCTCGGGGTACAGTTTATTCATTGTTCAGCTCCCTCTCCTTGGTGTTTCTATCTGCTTGTAGCCCCACCTGGGTTTAGTGTTCTACACCCAGGGCTCATGGCCTCTCTCCTTTCAGGCTCCCAGGCATTGGGAGGTATTGAGGTTCTGGCATCAAATCCCTATCCAGTCTGGCTAGGACAGGGTGAAAAGCTGACTGGCTTAAGACGAAGGCACGTGTTCTAACCATGAGCAAGAGGTGGAATCCATGCCCCGGTAGCAGAACTGGAGGTGGGGGAGGAAAGACTTAGCAGAAGAGGGAACGGGGCTGCTAGTGGAGCTACACATGCCCTGAGAAGCTTCCCCCTGAAATGAAGATTCAGAGTCCCTCTTTCAAGCCACAGTTCCAGCTCCTTCCTCCGGGGCTGAGCACTGACCACTATGCACCCAATAGGGGCTTCCTGAGGGCACCGACTGATGGCACATGAGCTGCTTGACGCTCACCACCCAAGTCAGAAAAGAAGACACTTCAAAGTGAAGAACTGGCTTTTCAACACTTTTAAAGAAATCTTACATAGCAGATTGACCCAATGCAAAGCTGCTTGGACGACGCCACTTTGAGAACTAAGATGAGCCTGAGCCCAGCCATGGTCTAGCCCGTGGTCTCCTATGCATGTGAAAGTTGGACATGAAATAAGGAAGACTGGAGAAGACTTGATACATTTTCATCGTGCTGCTGATGAAAACTGTCGAATGTCTCATGGACTGCTTGAAGAACCAACAAGATAGACTCGTCAGAAGGGGAACAGCCAGAGGGTTCCTTTGAGGCCCAGATGGCGAGGCTTCATCTCATGTTCTTTGGACATGCTGTCAGGAGAGTGCAGTCCTGGAAGAGGGCATCCTGCTTGGGCAAGTAGAAGAGCAGGAAGAGAGGAAAGCCCTCAAGCAGATGCACTGGTACGGTGATTGCAACAAAGGCGTTCAAGCATAAGAACTATTGTGAGGATGGGTCAGGACCGCGGGCGGTGTTCCGTTCTGTTGTACACAGGGACACTATGACAGGGGACAACTGGACAGCACCTCACAACAATCAAAACCAAGTTTTGATGACCCCCCCCCCATTGGCGAGTGCCATCCAGCCACAGTGGCTGTGTCTGTAGACCCCAGCTCTCTTTAGTAGTCACATGTTTTCACAGGTGCCCGAGGCTGGCAAAGCAGATGGCTTGGCAGGATGCTGGCAACCCATTCCCTGGGTGAAGTTTCCTTTTACTGCAGAGAAGCCAGCCCCTGTGAGTCTGCTGGCATTACTCACTGTGAAGCCATGTCCAGGGAACCTTCTCTGACTTCTGGTTGGCTGGGATGGGGGCTTAGTCATCCGCTCTGATCCTGGTAACACACATGTCTATGATCCGGGTCTGGAGCCAGTGCTCCTTCACACTCTGTCTATGGCACACTGGACATGCCTGAGAGCAAGAGTGGTGGGATTTTTATTTATTTGTTTAACAAATATTTATAAAGACCCTACTCAATGCTGGCACTGTCGGTAGAGATAGAGAGTGAAAGCTTACTGTTTCTGAGGTGTGTGTGTGTGTGTGTGTGTGTGTGTGTGTGTAGATGGGGGAAAAATATGTCCTTTCAGCACTGACAGAGCTTGCTCCTTCTGGAATCTCTGAGGGAGAATCTGTCCACACCTCTCTCCTAACTCTGGTGGCAGCTGGCACTTTTAGCCTTCTTTGACTCAAGGCTCACCTCACTCCACTCTCAGCTTCACCTGGCCTTCTCCAGGTGATGCCGTGTCTCTGATACCACTTGCTCTCAGAAGGGCACTAATCTTTGGATTTGCTCTAAGCATTTCACACTGAGTCTATTATCACCGAAGACAATGTTCTACCCAGAGGAAATCTGTGCCTCACAGGGTTGCCAATACCTGATTTTTCTGAACTTGGGGATTTTTCCGAACTGATTTTTCTGACATCAGGGCCTTTCCTTGAGGTACCTCTGGGTGAATTGTATGGATTTAGGGCCACTCTAAGTCCAGGCTGACCTCATCTCTAGATATTTAGCTTGAGCTTATTGGCAAAGATCCTATTTCCAAATACGGTCATATGTTCAGGAACTGTGGATGAGGATTTGGTCTTATCTTTTGGGGAGACCCAATTTAACTCAGCCTAAGAGTCTTCCTGAATTTCACCAGAAGCCCTCCTGGCCTTGATCCCTGCCAAGTGGGCCTCTGCTCCTTTGGGACAGTACATCCTCTTGGTCTCCTTCCTCCCATAGTGTGACATCATACACCTCTCCCACTCAGTCCTACTGTCTTGGACTTATCTGCTGAAGGCACAGGAGATACCACACAAATACAAATGTAGCAAGCACAAAGTGAACATCATTGAAAACCTGGCCCAATAAAATAGTGATCTCACACTCCTTTGGACAGAAAACACAGGTGACCTTAACTAATTCTCTTGGGCATGTTAGCCCAAAGGAAAGGAAAAGGAAGATCTCAAAGCTTTTCTCAGGGGTTGACTAGTTTCTGTTAGATATTAGCTATCACCCGACATTCCTAAATTAAAAGCAAGTGGGCATGATCTAGAAGAATCCTCTGCCCCCAAGAAGGAAGAAGGAGACTATGATCACATCCCTGAGCCTGACCAAGACCCGATACAGAGATGTCAGCTAAATTAAGCACCCACATCAGCTGTGGACCTCTAACCCAATTTAGAGAAGCAATATTCACAAACATTGTCAATATTTCTGAGTTTACAATCACACCTTTGACTGTTGACTTAAAGCCTCTAGTTTGGTTCAGCCTACTGGGGATGTTTACATTTTGGAATATATTATGCATAGAAAAATTAGGGATTAACTTTGACCTGGGTACCACATATTCTTATGCAAAACTAAGTAGGGTTATTTATTCATTTAATCAATTCCATATGTTTGCTATCATCACCACCATGTAGATCAGATCCGATTTCTCCTGAGGTCAAACCAACGCCGCTCAGTGCATGGGGATCGCAGGTCTGATTGTGAACACAGATGCCCTGGTTGGCATGCAGACAACGTCAAGCCTTCCTAACTTTTGTCACACAATGGCAGCCTCTTTTCAGAGAGGTCATCTGGCATTCAAAATCAGAGTCAAGGGAAGAGTTCTCTCCTTTGTGCAAGTAAAATACTGCAGCTAATCGATAGAAAAGATTAGACTTTGACTTTTGGCTGAATCTGGGGGTGGGGGGGTGGAGAAAGAGCATAGAGACAGTAGTAAAAATTCAAAAGGGTGCAAATTCACAGGTACAAATGTGCCACTGAGAAATTCAATTCAATTCTGCAAAATTCAGAGCTGAATGTGTTCCTGATACTGAACGAGGAACTAAATGACCTGTAAAGAGAAGAACAGGAAGCAACTATCCATGTAGCATGTGACAACATGGAGGGTTTGAAGGAGAGAGAACGCAGCATGATGGACTGCCATTACAGGGGTGTAACCCTGTGCTCACTCACACAGCCCTGATGGTGAGGCTCGTAGAGGAATAGGCAGTTTCGTTTTCCTTTTCATGGAGTTACAAGGAGGTGGCAGCTAACAACAGGATGTGAGATGTATCATGGTGAAGGGGATTTGAATGAGGAGTCCTTGATTCAGGAGGGTTGGGGCTAGGCTGAAACTGAGGAGGGGCAAACAGAGAAAGCTGAGGACTCAGGAGGATTTGACTTCTATCTCACAGGGACATGGAAGTCGTTTCCGTGGGCAAGGCAAATGGATGAAATCACTCAGTGCAGATGGAACGTTGCATGCAAGGTTCAGAGACCTAAAGGACACATGGTCGTCTCGAGCATCGTGAGGTCTGTGAGGGCCACGGTAAGAGCTGAGGGTGGGAACGGATGGCAATGTTGTAAGAAACCAACGAGGAGAAATGGAGGCCCTTCTATGAAAATGGGAGGATGGGACTCTTTTCTGCAGATGGTAGAGGACTGTAGAAGACATTAGAAAGGAGATCGAATAGGAGCAGAGCTGTGTTTTGGAAAGATGGCTCACAGGATGAGAGGGGGGTGGAGTCAGTGGAGACTGGGAGCCTGTTATGTGAAGGCTGTCACCACGATCCAGGCACCTGGGAAGGAGGCAGGACGAGTCGGAGGTGAAGATGGGGAGATGGGAGTTTTCCTGCGTGCCCGTGGAGGGTCATCTGTCTGAGGGGCCTCAGGAGGCTGTGCCCCACAGGCAGCGCACACACCCAGCTCTGGGACCCAGCAAAGACACACTCTGCCAGCTCCATTCACATCTCTTGCACCTCCATTCAACCCACTCAGCAAGTGTTTGCGGAGAATCATGTATATGTAGGGTATTCTGCCAGGCCTAGGGGTGGGACGATTCCAAGGTGAAGCTTGCGTGCATTCTCGTGTGGCCAAAGCTAAAGAAGTTGATCCCGTGGCTCCATGTGATGAAAGTAGCTTTTCATTTCTTTAGGAAATGGCCCTGTCCACATGCTGACTTCACTGGGATGCTCTTACAGGACCAGCTCTATCAGGTACCTGAATGGCCTCCCCTCAACATTGATCAGGTCCCTGAGGGTTCGGCATCTTGGGAAACCCCCATCTTGCTGTGTTCAGAGAATTCTCTGTCTCAAGAGGGCTGGTGTTTCAAACAGAAGCCAGACACTCCGGCCTGTGGCTTCTCTCCCCCCCCACCCTGCCCCCCACGCCATGGCAGGGAGTGTCCTTGAAGGAACTGTGGTTCCTTCCGCCCACAAAACGGAGCCACAGAAATTGAAGGCCTCACATGTCCACCTAAGTTGTTGGTGACAAGAGAGCAGCGGTCAAAGCGTGGGAAACATTAGGTTCCAGAGGGGCCGGGGTGGTGGTGGTGACCTGTAGCCGCAGAGCAGTGTCTCCTTGGTGCCCAGAGATGCATGCTTGCAGGAAGGCACATGGCTCCATCGCACAAAAATCAAACAGATGGCGACAAGAACCCAGCATTTGAGTAAAGGCTCAGGCAATGATCATCTAGAAGCTATGGAAAAGTGGGGTGGGGGGGGAAGGACTTGAATGGCCTGTGAAAAAAGTTAAATACAGTAGAACAATACATAGACTCATTTTTTTAAAAATTCTTCCTCTGGAGGTTTTTAAATTAATAAATCATTTTATGAATACATATCCATTTTCAAAGTCCATGGCTCCCAAGTGGATTTCAACTCACAATGACTCTGCATAGGATTTCTGAGACTGTAAATTTTTTATGGGATGCAAAGGAGGTCAGTGATGGCTGACTGGGCAGGCGGGAGGGCAGGTGGAGTGGCTTTGGGCTGGTTAGGTGTGGGCAGGACATGATGCCGACCAGGACCACAGGGTCTTGATGGATGAAGAGAACCCTGGAAGTTGGGCTTTTGTGGCAAAGGAATAAACAAGTAAAAAGGGCTCAGAGGGGAAAAAACAAAACCCAATAAATTCATTTTATGAGACGCATGTCCCTCCGATGAAAAATGACGGTATGTTTCAAAGTAGAATAGGAGTCAAAATATAGCAAACAATTATCAACTAAAGCAGGGTTAAAAGTATTAGTCTTGGCCCTTGCAGGCTTTGCCTGCTTCTGCGCTGGGAGGATTGGGCGACCTGTGCAGCGAGTTCCTGCAGGACTGGGAGGCGCAGGACATGCACGGTGGCTCTCTTCAACCTGCTGCTGCTGGGGTTGGTGTTAAGTCTTCTGGGCATCCAGCTGGCATGGGGGTTCTACGGGAGCACAGTGACCAGGCTGTATCACCACCCAGGTCTGGGCGGCCAGAACGGATCCACCCCTGAGGGTTCCACGCACTTTCCCTCCTGGGAAACGGCAGCAAACAAACCTCTCAAAATGCAGAGAGAATAAGAGAAGACAACAGAGTCTCCTGGGTCTGCTGGTCCCCACTCTGGGTTCTGCTGCTGCTTCCTAGGTCCTGAGGCTAACTTCAGGGGGTTTGGGGACTCGCGAGTACCTCAGTGCTTAAGAGGCTGGGCCTCTGCTCCCTCAGTCCCGCCTCCAGCAGCTCCAGCCACTGCGATGGTGGACAGTTGCCTCTCACCTGATCGTTGTGCCTTAAGGGGAGGAAGCGTGCTCTTCCTGTGTCAGGGCTTGGAGTTTAGGAAAAACCTCTGGACTGGGGAGGTCCACAGTCTGTTATCTGCCCTGGCTTCCTGCTGTCCCCCTTCCCATCCCACACTGGACCCTGCAGAGGTTTGTCTCTGGGAGGATGCCTGAGGCTGGCCTGCCTAGGGGATTTATAAGGGAAGTCTGTTCTCTAAGCACTGGCATCCGGCATTCCTTTGGGTGTGCCTTGTTGGCTGGGAGTCAGGGAATCCTGGCCTGGGTCAGGTCTTCTACTGCTGGGTGGCTTCCTCACCCCGACTGGTGAAGGGCCTGTGTCTGGTCCTTTCCCTGCCCCCTCCGGGGGAAGTATTGAGAGGTGACTTAGCTGGCTGCTCGGGTGTAAGGCCGCGCATCATCTCATGATGGAAGCCCAGGATGCCATCTTCCCAACCCATCTGGAGCTCTTTAGGTATGAACCTGGCCAGGGAAACAAAATCATTTCCTGATTGCTCCATTTTCCTAAAGGAAGGCTGGGTGCCTGAAAGGGCAGTCTCACAGCTGAGCTCTAGGGTTGACCTCCCACCCCCCACTGCTGAAAATGCCCATGGGGTCTCAAGTCTGTCCCCCACCCCTCCAGTGTGAGGTGCTCAGCAGTGAGTGCTAAAGAAGGCCCGTCATGCCCTGCAGCCTAGACCTGGGACAACGGGAACCATGGCTCCCCATCACCAACATCTCAATGCCGAAGAACCCCAGCCAGGCAGGCTGCCACCTCCACAGCAGGTCCCTGAAAGCACCTGCCTTCCTCTCCGATGACGACACCTCTGCCCGCCTCTGCTGGGCCCCCAGCAACCTCAGGGTCCAGCTGCCTGCGCCCTCTGTAAAGGTCCCAGTGCCTTTGCCTAGGCCATCCTTTGGCAGAGGGGCGCTGGGAGGGGGGGGCTGCACTGAGCACATTCCCCCTCTGGCGATGCCATCTGGTTGGCAGACGATGGACCTCTTGGGCCCGCCCCCCACCCTCACACATAGAATCCGGGCCTGACAGCGCTACTGAGGAGGTTATTAAAAATGGAAGCGGAAAAAAAAATTAGTCTTGGGCAAATCACAGTTCAAGCCAAAAAAGGTTAAATAAGTCAAAAGTAGCCATTGTCTGCCGGTCAACATCACCATCCTTAATTTAGTTTCTGATTCACTTTTCTCTAAATGAGCATTCTTCACTAGACAGGCAAGAAGGAGAAATTTTTGAAAACTTCAATATTGTACAAAACACCCTTGGATAGTCTTTTTCAAAGCTGCACTGCACCATGAAAATCCATCAGCCTTGTACCTTTAAATGTTAAAAAGTAGCATACCATGTATACTCATATATAAGTAGATTTTTGGGGCACATTTTAATGCAGATTTTTATGGTAAAATTAGGTGCCTCAGCTGATATTCAGGTCGACTTACATTCAAGTATATAAGGTATATGGAACACAACTTATGAAAGATACAATGAGTAATTAATATGAAAACTGTAGTGAGACGTTAGGAGACTAGTTTTTGAGCTGAGTGTGTTTAGCATACCATTCTTGTTCCTTGTCTAATCAAGAATATTAAAATTCAGTAAAGAAATAGATTGTGTGAATAATAAACTAAAAGTGGACTCGATTTTTATAAACCTTACACTTTGAACATAGTTTGTCATATCATTAAATACAACTCATTTTAAAATGCTTACCTCTTATGTATAAAAATGCTAGACAAATTTCACCAAAATATGAATCATTATCTCTGGGTAATGGGACTACTGGGGGAATAATTTTCTTAGTTATTATTTTCTGTGTTTTGCAAGTTTCTAAATTTTTTTTAACCACTTTTACAACCTGAAACAAGAACTAAGTGGGAGAGACCTACACAGGCCATCTTTAATATTCTTAGTTCAAAGCCTCCAGTCTGAACAGTTTTCGTTCAGTACGAGGGATCACTTAAGAGTCTGTGGGAATTTTTGCCAACACACCTGCACCCGAGGGCTTAAGTTGTTTTCCAGTTTATTTTTCTCCTTGTGGTATGTCCAGTTGCCCTTGAAAAAGTTCCCCACTTTATCTGATGAGGAAATTATCATAAAGACTTCAATTTCAGGAGAATGCTCTCTCTTCCTGTATCCTGCACCAAATTTTTTCAAAATTGTGGATCCCAAAGAAAAGGGGTCTCTTTTTGAATCATCAGGCAGTTTGCAGGTGGACGCTGGGTTCCAAGCCCTGGGGAAGTTCTCGTGGGTGAAGGAGTTTGGCAGGCTATCATATGGCATAACCAATGGTGTAAGAAAATTCCACAGACTAAGGAAATGGTAAGCAGGGGAGAGAACTGAGAATTCCCCTTCTCATACTTGGTTCCTTTGTGACCAGCCTTTCCCACAAGAAAAGAACAGGTGCAGGGGGGAGTGTCCCCTTAGAATATGCTGGTTGTATTCAACGTCTTTTCAACCAGCACCAGTGAAAGGAAATGGATGCAGGGAGCATTCAAAAGCAAAGAGAAAATAACATGATAGAATATTTCTGAAAAGATTTAAGAACAAAGATTCTCCCAGCCCCTCCTCCCAACCATAAGTTACAGGTGGACCTTCACACTGTACTGACTCCTTAATTTGACTAGATTTTATTCAAGTTGACCGCAGAGATTTGGACATATCCAACATTTAACTACAACCGATTTCTATGACAAGATACTAGAAAAAGTTACCTTGTGTTAATAACAAAGAGTGCGGGTGTCAACACTGCACTGAACTACTTTCAAAGGCAACTCTCTGTTCAGGATGATTCTAGAAGATTGGGGAGAAATCGACGGCTTTAATGAAATCACCATGCACAATGTATGTGGCAAAACTAAAAGATGGTACATAGGTGGAAGTTATAGCTCAACCCACCCTTTCTGTCATGATCACACATTTACCTCAGCATCATCATATAACCTGTGTGTACAGGATGACGTCACCTACTTCAGAAAGTCGTCTGACTGACTCACCACATTAAGTAAGGTAAATATGTAATGCAAGGGCTCCCAGTCTTCTCAAGTATTTGGACCCTGTTTTTTAACTTGGAAAATCTTCTTTGATACCGTATTCATTACCATCGCAACATCAAACTCAAAATGAAGCCTGTCACTGCCAAGTTGATTCCAAGTCTGGTGACCCCATGAAGTGCACAGTAGATTTGCTCCATCCTCTCTATAGAAGCAGATCATCACATCTGCCTTCCAAGACTGTTGTGTGAGTTCAAATCACTGACCTTTAGTGACTATAAAGAACAAACCATCTACACCATCTTTCATTTTAATCCAAGTCCCTTACAAAGAAATATGTGAAGATGACAAGCTATTATGAGTTCAACAAAAATTTGAAATTCATCAAAAACTCACCATAGCTACTCAAATATAGAGTAATTGGGGGGGGCATTTGTAGGCAAAAATGTTGGCCTGTGTGGATTTATGAACTCCTTGTGTATTGATGTGGCCCCATAGAAGTCCACAGCCCAGGGGGTTACTAGATGAACCCCTTGCTCTAGTTCTTCGTGGTGATTCAAAATATATGATTCTATCCTTTCTAGGTGCATAGAGTTATGTAGAGTCATGTGAATTGCTTCAGCCAATAAAATATGAGTAGGAGTGACATGTATAGCTTTCACGGTTTTTTCCCATTCTCCTGTCATCTGAAGCTAAATGGCAAAGCTCTGGATGTTGAAGGGTCAATCAAACAGGCTCCGAATAAAGATGCAGGGAGAAAGAAATCTACAACCAACCTGGTCCAATTAAGATGACCGTGGAGTATGAGTTGAAATAAACCCGTGTTATTTTAAGATGGCTGGGCTACTTATAGTAGCATAGCCTTGCTGATCCTGACATGCACAATTCTTTAGGATCGATAACTCTTTGCTGCTCTTTATCAACAGGTTCTCCAGTCGAGTGCCTCAAGTACTTATTCTAAAATATTATGCATTATCTAACTAGATAACATGGGTGGGATAAACAATCCAGAGGAGAAAACAATGCAAATGATGGTGGGGGGGGGTAACATGGAAGAGGAAGAGGTGGGGGAAAGGAAGTGGGTGTTCACAAACCCAGGGACACAGGGACAACAAGTGATCTAAAATCAATAGTGAGGAGGATATAGGATACCTGGTAGGGCTTGATCAAGGCAATGTAACCGAGAGGAATTACTAGAACCAGAATGAAGGCCAAACATGATAGTGGGACAAAAGGAAAGTAAAAGGAAATAGAGGAAAGAACCTGAGGTGAAGAGCATTCACAGAGGTTTAAATAAGGCATGTATTTATGTAAATATATTTATACATAATGATAGGAAGATAGATCTATGTACATATATTTATATGCTATGTATTAAGGTAGCAGACAGACATTGGGCCTCTATGCAAGTACTCCCTCAATGCAAGAACACTTTTTGCTATTAACCTGGCATTCCGTGATGCTCAACTTCCTGACATGATTGCTGAAGACAAAATGGGTACAGAAAATGTGGTGATGAAAGCTGATGGTGCCTGGCTATTAAAAGACATAGCATCTGGGGCCTTAAAGGCTTGAAGATAAACAAGTGACCATCTAGCAGAGAAGCAATAGTCCACATGGAAAAAGTACACTGGCCTGCATGGTCATGAGGTGTCGCTGGGATCAGGTATCAGGCATCAAAGTCCAAGAACGAAAAATCCTGCCAACGTGAATGAGGGGAAGCGTTCAGTAGAGACACAAAGCCCATGTGTAGACAATTGAACATCCCCTTACAGAAAGGCCACAAGTGAAGAGACCAGCCAGTCAGGGTGCAGTGTAGCACCAATGAAACACACAACTTTTCTCTAGTTCTATAGTGCCCCCACCGCCACTATCATGACCCAATTGTATCTTACAAATCTAAATCTGAATAAACCGAAGCATATCCATTGGGTACAGATAAGAGCTGGAAACACAGGGGATCCAGGAGAAATAAAGCCCTCGGGACCAATAGTGAGAGAAGCAATACCAGGAGGGTGCAGGGAAGGTGGGGGAGGAAGGGGGAACTGATCACGATGCCCTCCATATAATCCCCTCCCAGGGGAGCGAACAGCAGAAAAGTGGGTGAAGGAGGACATCAGTCAGTGTCAGACTTGAAAAAATTAATAATTTATAAATTATCAAGAGTTCATAAAGGAAGGTGGGGGAGGGAAGGAAACAAAATGAGGAGCTGATATCAAGGGATCAAGCAGAAAGAAAATGTCTTGAAAATGATGATGGCGACAAAGGTATGAACGTGCTTGACACAATGGATGTATGTATGAATTATGAAAAGAGCCATACAAGACCCAATAAAATGACTTAAAATAAATAAATGGAATAAAAGAGTATGCATTACTATTTACCACAGTACCCAATTCATGTCAGATTTTCCCCTGTGAGGAGACGACCCAAAGGATGCTTCCAAATGAATTTGCAGACACCGAACATCCATCCCCTATGGTCCAGGATTCAACTTTAAAAACATCTTTAGCTATATTCTATCTGCCAGAAAGGTTTGGGGTTGCCAACTTAATGAATGTTTTCTAGTCAATGGAAAAGACATGGGCAAGAAATCCTTGAAAATACCAATATGTAATAAATAAACATAAGTGCTAGGTGGACTGGGGAAGCAAAAGGGAAGAAGAGAATCTCCAACCACTCAGATTGGGGGTGAAAGTAACTTGATCTGGACTCGAAATGGATCAAAAAGTTTCTGAGCAACGGCAGCCCTTTGAGGTCCCTCACCAGCTCCCATCACAATTTCCCTAAGCTGCTTTCTTTCACCCCTCACCTCCCATTCCATGTGGTTCACAGATCCAAGATCTATGCTGGGGTGTCTGGAATTTGCATCCCAAGCACTTAGCTATGACCCTGGCATTTCCGAAGCCCACTTTTGCTTAAGCGAGGTTGCCGGCAGGGAATCTACTGTGATAACTATTCACAATGGATGGGAATGGGACAATTCAAATGACTGTGAACCTGTGGACCGTTAGAATTGCCTGGGCAACTTTGAAAAAAAAACCACCAATGCCCAGGCACCATCCCCATCGATCAGACTCTCTGGGGCTAAGAGCGGGAAACAAAGATCAGTGAAAAGACCCTGTGTTGGTCATCTGTTGTATTGAAAAATAATCAGCCATAACGATTTCCCTATTAGCTTTCTGCACAGACAACTTAAAGGAAAAAAAATAAAAACAAAAAAATGTCCCAGTCTCCTCTCTAAGCACTCCAAAATGCATCCTCAAATGCCTGGATCAAAGCTCTTATCTCTACAATACTTCAATTGTCCTTTTCCTGAAGTAGCTCCTGCTGCATAACAAATGACCAGAAACTTGGAAGTTTAAATCAACATCCACTCAGTACCTCACTGTTTCCGAGGGGCTGGGAAACCAGGCTCCTTTCAGCAGAGTCATCGGCTCAGGATCGCAGAAGAAGGCCGAATCAAGAAGCTCAAAAGGTGTTGGTGAACTTGGGTTCCTCTTTGGGATCTCACAGTCCCTTTCTAGGCGGCCTGTGGTGATGGTCCTCTCCCATCGTGGAACCATACTTCCTTCAAACCAACAGGCGGATTTCTCTTTTATGGCACCCACCTGATGAAGCTGGGCCAACCCAGGCCTTAGTGATTAGTGGATTCCAATTGTATCCACAAATTCCTTTCACCTTTGGCATGCTCTATTGATTGCCAGCAACATCACAGGTTTCCCCCCTCCCCCACTCCCAGGGGGTGACACATCAGGGGTCCGCTTAGGTGGACCTGCTGCATGTTTCTTTGGAGATTGCTAAGATTTTTCGGTCTAGGTTCTTAGAATTTTGACAGTTCCCACTACACTCTGTCTTCATCATCATGCCTCTAGTCACCTTCACCTGAGGCATAATCCAAACCACCATCGAGTAGGCAGAGAACAGACTGGGAGAGTGGGTTAGTATCTTCCTCCTCCACGTCCCAGGTCTGGCTTCGAGCCTGTGAGCACTGCATTGGGTTTATAGTCAACAGCTGTACGTTTCTGGCTTCTATTCAGCCTGTTCCCAATTATGGCCACCCCCACCCAGCCTTGTGAAAGTTCACAGTTAAGATCCATGTGCAAGAATCAAAGATGTTTCCTCCAACTAAGAAGCGCTCACTTGTGTGACAAGACCCTACCCGGCTCCCCACTCACCCGGTGCTGGGAATCATTCTGAATCAAGCAACACAGGTCCTAAAGGCATGGCTCCCTAGATAGCAGCCAGGCTGGCGGTGAAGTTAAGAAGGAAAGGAAGGTACTCGTAATTTGCTATGGGAAGATGATGGGTAGAGATTAAGAACACTCTCACACAGATTGGAGATGCTAAGCACAAAGCGGTCAATCTTTGCTGGCCTCTTGTCATTCTAGGTTTTTCAACGGTTCCATACAAAGCAAAGAAGGAAACGTGGGGGGTCCTGATTATTTGGCACTTAGGCAGCACTCATGAACTAGATTACAGATAATCTATATCCAGTAAATGAGCAGGCAGAGTAAAAATAGGACTCTAACTATGTGATCAGGATATCATGTAGGATGCTACACATGAAAAATTAACACCTAGAGGAAATTTTTTAATAAGCATCTACTTGTCTTAGATTCAATATTAATGTTTTTTTTCTCATGTAGGTTCACTAAGCAGTGTTTATTATTAATTCAAATTCTCAATTTTGAAGGGGAGATACTTCCCATATGGTTGACATGCTGCTCTGTAGGTTCATAAATTTAGAAGAGTTTTGATTAACACTGACAGAAAACCCTTTGAAAACATATGGCTGTATATACATCATGTCATTTCTAATAATATGACACATCCTTCTTCGCTTTCCCCTAATAAGATGAGTTGAGTTGTATTTAAGAAACATGCTAGTACGTTGTTGAATTTTCTTTATCAAGAGAAAAAATGGAGTAAAAATAAACTGCATTTGTTGTGGCACCAGACGGCTGAAAGCATAGCAGATAGATAGTGGGAATTAAGAAAAAGAAGGGTGGGGTGGGGGGAGAAGGTGCTATCTCTAAGTCTCTAAGAACTTTTTATAGACCCAATTAACATGTTGTAAACTTGGAGTGTTTTTTGACACCCCACATTTCCATCTCAGTGACTCTGGTTCGGCATACCACTGTGCTGTTAGGAGAGCTAGCTCTCTGATTCTCACCAACTATCAGAACCGAGCCCTTCAATCCCTACTGGTTGCTGCTTTTAGACCATTTTGGAGCCCCAAATGTTCTAATCTCAGGTAGTTTGCCTTTGCAGATGAACAAATACTTTTGCTTATGGCCCTGATCTGTTTGCATTTCTTTGGAAACCCATAGCAATGTATTCATCCTGAGAATTCTGCTGTGAACTATTTGAGGTCAATTTTGAAATACATTATAGAAAGCCAACTGGCAGTCTGTAGCAAGAAACTTTCCATAAAGAAGTCCATGCTCTTTGATCTAGTTCTTCCTCTTTCATCCATCCATCATAAGGAAATAATTGAATAATGCAAAGAAAATGTATCATCAAGAATATTCATAATAGTATTATTTATGATAGCAAATTAAAAAAGCAAGCAAAACTAAATTGCCAACAAATGGGAGATGGTTAAGTAAATACTGGTCATTGCCAGAATGTAGGGCCATTACAAACCATCTCTAGGATGCAGGATAATAACGAAAGATGTTAATATATTTGCTATGCAGGCCCATAGTGACTTCGGGTTTGTTTTGTTTTAATCCAGCCCCAATACTCAGCAAGATGAACACAATGAGTTTTTAGCTTTTAAAAATTTACTAGTAACACTTAGAGACTGAAAGAAGATAGCAACTCATGTTATAAACTTCTACAGGTGGCAGCCAATGAAAGAAAGAAATGATCTCATCGTGCAGAACCAGCCACTCTTCTATCCCACCAACAGAGTACTTGTGAGTGAATAAAATGTTTATGATATATCAGTATCCTTTAGTTTGGAGAGAAGCAGATGGAGGGACGAGGAAGCAACTTGAGGAAGATTCTGAGAAAGTGTGTGGATTTAATTCCTTCCATACAACATGAGCATCAGCAAAGAGGGAAGGGGTGCCAGCACCTAGTCTTGCCATTGTGTTAAGATACTTAACAGAACCTCAGCAGACACAGAAGACATGAGGAAGGTTGCCTCACCAAGAACTACCTGCATTTCCACATTCCATTCCACACTGCTGGGCTAGGAGGGATGGTAGGGAAATGACTTAGAAGGTAACACTGGATGCTTGAGCTCAGGGGTGAACTTCCAAAAGGTCCCAAGTACACTGAAGTTTGTAAAGAAAAAATGACCCGCACCAGAAAACTGAAGATGCGTACAATTGGCCTTTAGAAAAGAGATAGGCCATGAGAGATAGAGAGAGAGAGAGAGAGAGAGAGAGAGAGAGAGAAAGAGAGAGAGAAAGAGAGAGAGAGAGAGAGAAAGAGAGAGAGAGAGAGAGAGAGAGAGAGACAGAGAAGTAAAACAGATGAAACGCATAGTCTGGCAGAAAACAACTTAACCAACAGAGAGACCTGTTCCAAATACTTCATACTATGGAATAGTTTGGTAAAAATAAATATTCCACAGATCAAACATAAGACAGTAAAATAGCAGAAGGAAGAACCATTTTAAAAGAGATTGGAGTCATTGATTTTTTAAAATGAAAACTGAAACATCAGACTAATTTACAAAGAAAAAAATCCAACAGAAAAACGCAGTCAAAAGATGTATCATTTAGATAATTTAGAGACAAAAAAAATTGTGGCAAATGATGACTCTAACTCAGTGGTTCCCAACCTGCCTCATGCCAGGACCCTTTCATATAGCTCCTCCTGTTGTGGTGACCGCCCCCCCCCCCACCACACAATTATTCTGTTGCTTCTTCATAACTGGAATTCATGACTCAGGCATGACTCAGGCATGAAAAGGGGCATTGGACAACCAAAGGGGTTGAGACCCACATGTTGAGAACCACTGATCTAACTCAATACAGCCTTGGGCTCAAAGTAAAAATGTGAAATTCTCATTGCATCCTAGAGTTATATTATAAATTTTGACCGAGTTCACAAATTCGTATTACCAAAGGCATTAGGAGATGTGAGGAAAGAAGAACTCGCAAAAATCAATCCTATCTTCACAGCAGATTGAAGGTTGTCATTGGGCGTCGCTGGGTCATTTCCAACTCAGTGACCCGCTGCACCACAGAAGGAAATACTGCCTGGCCTGCGCCATCCTCACAGTAATCCCAGACTTGAGCCCCTTGTTGCAGCCCCAGTGGCAATTCATCTCATCGACGGCCTTCCGCTTTTTCTGCTGCCCCTGCCTTCGACCAAGCATGATGTCCTTTCCCAGGGACTGGTCTCTCCTGACAACAGTCTTTCAAAATAAGGTGTGCAGTTAAGGAACTTACTGATCCACCCTTTTCCTATTGTCATCTTTGCTCATCATGTTGATCCTAAAATTCAGCCTGATCACTTAGGAAGTAATCTTGCTTAGGCTAGAAACGTTTCTTTGGTTTTGCAACACTGTGTGCTGAACTTCAACTTCTTTTGATTCGGTTTTAGCAAGGTAAAATTCTTCTACATTCAAAGAGTACATGACGTGCAATATGCCACCCTAAATTGGATCATAAAACATTGAAATTATATTACTAGATTAACTGGCCAAATCCAAACAGAGGCTGAAGTTTAGTTCATTGAAATGTTCCGATGTTGGATTCTTAGTGAAGACAAGTGGTAACAAGATATTCTATTTTGTCTTTGGAGCTTCTTGGTAAGCCCCAAATGATTCCAAAATAATGTTTATTTTTTTAATTGCATTCACATAATCTTTCATTTACATCATTTTTGAGGAAAGAAACTAGAATAATGTCTACAAAGAATTAACACTGGTTGCAGCCCCAGTGACACAGTGGACAGAGTACTTAGCTGCTAACCATAGCTTAGTCGTTCGAATCCATCAGATGTTCTGTGGAAGAAAGATGAATTAGTCTGGCCCATACATATTTATAGGATTGAACACCCCCTGGGGCATTTCTAGTCTGTTGCTGGGTCATGAATCAGAATTGACTAGACAGCAGTGGTTTTTGTGTTTATTTACTAATTTTTTAAAATTTCTAGCTGATGGGAGGTTGTAGAATGATTTGTATTCTTTCTGAAATGATTGCATTTTATCAATAATGTTGCATAATTTTTATTATAAACAATGCTACTATTCCAATTTTTAGAAAGAAAAAAATGAATATTACAAATGAATACTAATACCATAAATACTGATGATATAATAACAAGTGTACAAGACAGAAAACAAAAGTGATCATAGCCATGATTGGACTTTTTAAAAGTCTCTCTATTGAAAAAATAGGTAGAAAGAAAGAACCTCATGAAATTGTTGCTTGTCTTTGCCTCTGGGAATTTATTTTTATTTTCTTCTCTATACAGTTTTCAATTGTACAATGGGTTACCCAGGAAGTACCCATGTAGACTATCTGGAAAAATAAACATTGTAGTCTTACTGTTCTCCAATGAGGCTGAGCCTGGCATTTGGTGGGTCAACTGAGAAAGTTAATTAAAGCAGTGAATCATAAAACGTGATACATACATACCTGAAAGATTTAATTTTAACTTAAAACATCTGGGTGCTCGTTCACTTACCACTCTTTTGATGTCCCGCCAAAGCCCATTTCTTTGTGTGGCGGTCCGCTGATCTGACTTCCAAGAAGCCATTCTGTCTAAACCACCCAAAATGCATCATCCAGAAGTTCCAGCTTTGATTGCTTTAAGGAGGACAGAGATCTTTTGCACACTTGTACAACACTTCTTCTATATTTGATTTCTTCCCACCATCTTTTATGTGTCTTACCTAGACCCTAGCAAACCTTTCATCAATATAGCACTTATATAAAGTAAGTGCTTCGAAGCTTTCCATAAGGTTTTCAGCAGCTTCTTCCTCCAAAGTGGGAGCTGAATCCTGCTTTGTTATCTGTTCTTCATCTGGAAGCTCCACTGAAACCTGCCTGCTTTGGGTAAGGTGACCAGACGTCCTGCTTTTTAACAATTTGTCCTGTGTCCTACAGCATTTTAAAATTAAAATAAATATATTACAATACTATTTTTGCATTCTATGATCATTTTTGTTGCTCCATATAGACCACATTTTTAATCAAGGAAGCCCCCTTCCCCTCCACCAATGATGTCCCACTTAAAATCTGGTCACTTTAGGCCTTTGGGTGACCCTGCTGGCATTTGCAATACCAGTGGCATAGCTTCCAGCATCACAGCAACCCATAAGCAATGGCAGGAAGACAAAAGGACAGAGAAGTGGTGGGTGGGAGTAAGGGAAAGAGTCGAAGAATCGATGTACTTCCACCGTGGTGCCGGAAAAGACTATTGAAAGCATCCTGGACTGCTCAAAGGACCGACGCATGTGTGTTGGAAGACGTAAAGCCAGGGTGCTTGTCAGAGGCCAGGATGGCAAGACGTTGTCTTGCATACGTTGGATATGCTCTCAAGGGAGAACAGTTTGTGGACACAGATGTCATGTTCGGTAAAGCAGTGGGGCAGCAAAGAGAGAGGCAGGCCCCTGTGGAGACGGATGCACCCATGGGCTCAGGTATAGGACAATGGTGAGAATGGCACCAGTTCGCTCTGGGTCAGAGATGACTCCAGGGCACCTAAAGGGTGTGATATTTGTCATAGCCTTGCTAGCAAAAGCAGAAGAAAAGGAAACAGGCGTTGGAACGCACAGGGCTGAGTGGCCATCAGCACAATGGATGGAAAGGAAAGTGCATGCTGGCTGCATGGCCGGTCTTGGCTGCAAGGCTTCAACGGGCTGTGAGCAGCACTCAGAAGGTTTCCAGAGGAAACAGCCTTTATGGGTCCAAGAAGCTAAGGAAAACCAGGAAGGCTTTCCCTCGTGCACACACACAGTAAGGATGGAAAACTCCAACCGAAATGTAGCAGGAGGAGACTCACGTCGAAGTTCCTCCTGAGCTAATAGTCTCACAACTGCTTACACAGGATAACTGTGATGCCCTCTCAGGTGCCATCATCATAAAGGGCATGGCAATCGGGCCTTTACTAGTCTGTCCCCTGATTCTCAAGGGTACAGCCATTTTACAGAGGAGGAGTCTGAGATATCAGGGAGTGCTCAAGACCTTTCAACTACAAATTGACTGGTCCAGGATTCAAACTCAGAACTAAGTCCTACTTGCATTTCCCTGCTTGCCCTCTACCACCGAAGTGGGGTGTGTGTGTGTGTGTGTGTGTGTGTGTGTGTGTGAGAGAGAGAGAGAGAGAGAGAGAGAGAGAGAAGGGGTGTGTGTGTTGGCGGGGTGGTGTCAATTCCTACCACCTGGCCTGGTGGGGCACCATCCTAGCAATTGGTGCTTTGTTTAAGCCGATTGTGGCAGCCACAGCACCACTCCATCTCGCCAAAGGTCTTCCTCTTTTCCACTGCCTTTCTGCTTGACCAAGCTTGGTGTCTCTTGACAACATGTCCAGAGTGTATGAGAGAAAGCCTCCTCTCCGAAGGAGCATGCTGGCTGTCCTTCTCAGAAAGGTCTGTTTGTTCTTCTAACAATCCATGGTACCTTCAATATTCTTCATCAGCACCATAATGCAGATACATCAATTCTTCTTTAGTCTTAGTTTGTGGCCAGCATTATTCACATGTGCATGGGGCAGCTGCATGGCTTGGGGCAGGCACACACTAATTCTCAAAGTGACATCTAGGCTTTCCAACACATTAAACAAGAGTCTTTCCTTAACCCTCCATGGTTGATCATTTAATAAGAATATGAAAGTAAAGGAAGGAACTTTAAATTTTGCAATTTCTTACTGTCAGTGCAAAACAACTTTGTCCCCAAGATGTCTGATCCAATTCAATTTATTTATCCATTTATCTACTCATTATCTTTTTTCAGAGTTGTAAAGCCATCAACAACATGGAACTAGTGTGTGTTCTTTGCTGAATACTGCTTTCCTTTATATGTAGATGTATATGTGTCCATTTTTACATTTGGGGCCTCTCTGAAGATCCCTATTCTCCTGAGGACCATCCACTTGTCAGAATGTTCTTAATTCCACAAGCACTGTCTGAGGTTTCCCTTCCTGTTACCCACCTGAAGATGCCCTTCTGATGTCTTTGTTACATTACCCCCTCACTCCATAGTCTTCCTCAGACTACAGTTCCAGCATCCTCTTCATCTGGGTATCTTCTCTTTCCCTCTCTTACCAGCTTGTATCAAAGTTCCTTGAGCTCTTTCATAATTATATATTTTCCATATCATTCCTCCATAGAGCTCTGATAGCTAACCTCCTCCATGGCCTCAGGCTATCTTCTCTCATCCTGGGTCTGTCACCAACTTGCCACATCCAATACTTCTCTGTTCTCCTCTGTTTTCTCTCAAAGGACCAGATGACTCGATGGACCCCCCCCCCCACTTCACTTCTGGAGTCATTGTTCCTCTACACCTCACAGGCACATACCCTCCAGGCTTTCCTACTCCTCTGGGAGCCCCTCTGTCTCTTTATCGAGCTTCCTTTCTGCTCCATCCCTAAGTGTTACAAAACCCCAAGTTTCTTTCTACTCCCAAGGTGGTCTCCTCCAGTCTACTAGCCCTAACTACTGTATGTTTGCCATCTAACATGCCACAAAGATGGCATGTATACCAAGTGTGTGGTATCTAATGCACTCACAGGAAACCAAAGAGCAGAGGGTTACATAGTTCATAATAGAACCTATAATGTGCATGTTACTTATATAAAACTACAGTAATATCAATACACTGAGGACGCTATGGTTATTTCTTCCATCCATTCCCTATCCCTAAAGTCCAGATCATAGGCTCCCAGACTTATGTGGCCTACCTCCCCCTTTGCAAAAGAAATAAAAATGACTAAGTACCCCATAGCAATGAAAATATTTTTCTCTATAAGTCATTTTATTGGGGCTCTTACAGCTCTTATAACATGCCGTACATCAATTATATCAAGTACATATGTACATATGTTTCCATCATCATGTTCTAAATATTTATTTTCTATTGGAGCCTTGGTATCAACTTCTCCTTTTTCCTTCCCTCCCCCTCCCACCTTTGTAACCCCTTGATAAATTATAGATGATTATTATTGACAAACTGTTGTACATAGCCCATAATCCAGGATAAGTCATAGGCGTCTGCTTTTGTAGCCCCCCTTGATCATTGTGGCACCCCTAGAAATGGTATAGCACATTTGTTGGCACGCTGGTCTGGATATGCATGTACTACATGATGCCTTCACTTGACTATATAAAAGGCATCTCAAACATAATTTGTACCAAATGAATGCCTGTGGTGATCATGTACTTGATGTCAATTTCATGGATAGGAGTGTAGGGGTGGAGTCTAGCCTGTCAATCTGGAGATAGCCAATGAGGCTTCTGTATGGGCATGGCTTTCTCCTGAGAATTCTGGGAAGTCTCATGGTATTCCCCAATTGGAGAAGAGAGACTTGGCTCAATTCCTAGGAGATGCTTGACTGACAAGGCAAGATGGCAGCATAGATCCTGATTCCTGGAGACTGGAGGAGAAGCCACTTGGGCTTACCCTGATGGAACCAAACCTCTGGGGCTGGAGAAGCCATGTGGAGACACCTGCAAGTGCTGAGATGTTTCTATATTCAATGGGTACTGCTGATGGACTCTGAGCCCTGGAAATGAGGAGTCATGTGGAGAT
>PVJH01015467.1:0-53415 GCA_004026705.1 Nesogale talazaci
GTGAGAAGTTTGATACCACCAGCTAAGTGAAAGCAAAAAAGGATATGGTGATGGATAAGACTGCAGGAATGGTAGAAACCAGACATTTGAGGACCTTGGTGAGCATACCAGAGTTCGAACTTAATCTGGCAGACAGTGGGGAGCTATTGAAGGGTTTTTAAGTAAGGAAGTAACATAATCACGTTTGCATTTTAGAGATGTTAGAGCAGATTGCAGCTTCAATGTGGACGCCGAGGGAGACAGATGAGATTGGAGGCAGAGAAAAATCTCAGTGCCCAAAGTGAAAGAAGTCGTTTTTTTCCTTCTTTAAAAAAAATGAAGAAAAATAGTGTGGTAAAGTTGTTCCAAATGCATTTGGAAAATTTGGGTCTGAAAAACAAGGTAAGGTAAATGTAGTAGGCATTCGAAGTGAGGACTCTGTAGCCATGGCAACACCACTAAACAAATTTAAGCTTCAGTTTTCTGCTAGGGGAACGTTATCACAAAGTTATATACATTAGAAAAAGATGTTTTTAAGAATATACAACTCAAAATAAACGCAATGTAGATACCGGACTGACACATCATCATAGCCTAGCCCCAAGAATATTGGTATAAATGAGATGGGATATGTGAGGTTACAATTTAGTAAAAGCTTCACCTTTCTTACTAAAAGTTACTCAAATGCTATGATTGTTTTCCAAATACACATTGGAACAAGAGTTCACCAATGTCTGAAGGATTTTAATCGTTCCAACAAACCTTACTGTTTACCCAATTCTCCAGGTAGAAGTTAAGAGTGGTAATTGCTCTTTATCAAAATATCTTGTTTGTTGTAAGAAGGCCACACTTAGGCAAGTTCCCCTAATTCTTGTGTAAACACCTGTCTGTGTACTAATCGCCTCTTCCTGAAGGCAAACTACTTTTCCCAGACTTGTCTAAGCTTGGCCATCTTGGTTCATGGTCAGAAGCATTAGGGAAGTAACATTTTAAAATTCAAAATGGCATATGTTTGTATGTTAAAGATCACAATGGGAGTTGGAGTTCCAACTGTAATCCACAAAAAAACACCTCACTGTCCACAAGTCTATCCCATCTGGTAGACTTTAGAGAGCAGGATAGAACTGGCCTGAGGGTTTCAGGACTGTAACGCTTTAGACCAGCAGTTCTCAACCTGAGGGTCGCAATCCCTTTGGAGGTCTAATGACTCTTTTACAGGGGTCACTCGATTCATAACAGTAGTAAAATGACAGTTATGCAGTAGCAACGAAAATAATTTTATGGTTGGGGGTCACCACAACATGAGGAACTGTATTCAAGAGTTGGGACATGAGGAAGGCTGAGAACCACTGCTTTAGGGGAGTAGGAAGAAAAGGCACAACTCCTGTTCTCCCAGCCAGCAGCTGATGGTAGCACACTGCTGCCTGGGAGTTTGCAGTCTGACACGGAACCACTATGCCACCAGGGCGCCCTCACTAGGCCAGAACCTTCCACAAACTAAATGCTTTAAATTGTAGGCTTCAATGCCGGGTTAAATGGCTTGCCTTACCTGACGAGAAATGAGAACTAGCATGCTATCAAGATACATAAATAGTAATGACATAGCTGATAAAGGCCCAATTTCTAGAGAAAACCTGATTGCAAACGGGGCAGTTGGCAAAGGAAAAGAAGATATTCAGGCAGTTGACAAAAGTAAAGAAATGCTCACAAACAGCTATTAAAACCAAAAACATGCTGGCGTTGAATCAATTCTGGTTCATAGAGACCCTATACTATGGTGAGGAATGCCCCCTTTGGGTTTCCGAGACTTTTAAATCTTTTCTGGAACACACTGCCTCATCTTTTTACTGTAGAGAGGCCAGGTGAGTTCTAATTGCTGACCTCAGAGTTAGAGGCACTCAATGCAAATCCCACTATGCCACCTGGGCTCCAGCACTAGAAAGATGCCGGTCAAAAGCACCGATGTCATATCGCCTCAGCATTCCTAGAAAAAGTTTAAAATAACATAAAACAGCAAATGCTGGCAAGGATGTGGAGAGACCAGATCTCCCATATATAGCTCATGGGACTGACCTGGTGCAACCACTACGGAAAACGCTATGACACTTCCTTTAAAAGTTGCAGATGGGAATACCCGATGAGCCAGAACTGCCTCTCCATAGTATATCGCCTAGAGAAATAAGGGGCGCGGCACAGAAAGATAGATGCGCAACTATCTGGAAACCTAGATTCCCATCGGTGGAGAAATGATAGACTGGTACATTCACACCATAGGAAAGTAAACAAGCTTGAAGAGGAGCACCCATCTATGTGAAAATGGGACTGCAGATTCAAATAGATTTTATCGAGACTCGTTAAATCTTAAATAGAATGAGAACAAATCATCCAGAAGAGGGAGACCATGGCTATGAGGCCATGAGGGTGTTCCCAGGAGTCCTAGTCACACAGCTCAATGTGTGTGTGTGTGTGTGTGTGTGTGTGCGCGCGCATGCGAGATTGGTAGCAGAATTCATCACAGTCACAGGCAGGTCTCCAGAAAGAGGAAAAGGACCACAATTACAGATTTGAAAAGTTTACAAGATTGATGCAGGGCCCTCCAATCACGTTAGTCAGAGTAATGATAGAGGGGTTGAAAGAGTTAGCCTGCTATTAATCAAAATACTAGATATATAATATACATAGTCTATTATTTAGTTTAACTCGCTCCCCTCCCTGCAGTAAAACTTTCTTTTAATCAGTAGGAATGTCCTAACTCAGGAGGACAGGAAGCAAGCCATTAAAATTAAGTGGCCAGGCATGAAGCATCCAGTAAACTGGGATCAATCCCCTCCAAGGAAACCATCCTTGGCAGGGGGCCCACTCAACTAGGGGGAGAGTGAAAGTCCTGGAGACCCCTGGGAGTCACCAAAGCTAGAGCTCCCAGGCTGCTGTTTAGATCTGTATTTGAGAGATTGGTAATCTGTAATTTGGTTGCTGTGCTGTTCAAGCTGGAGCCGTGTCTGAGAGCTCTCTAATCTGTAATATGTGACTTTGGTTGCTTGTAATGAGCTCCAAACTGTGTGTCCCAGAGGAAAGCCCACTAGGGAATTCTGTCCAGAAGGACTTCTGTACTCTAAAGCCCACCAGGCATTAACTTGAATGAAAGTGTAGGAGTGGAATCCAACATGTCAGTCTGGTAGCAGACTGATAATGGCTTTGGGAAGGTGTATAGCTTTTTCCTAAAGGGGAAGCTGGGAATCAATATCTCTCTCTCTCTCTCTCTCTCTCTCTCTCTCTCCATACCCCCCACCATCCCTCACTTCATCTTCCTCCTTTCTGAGACTCTGTGTCTGCCTCCAGGTGAGGCCCCAACCCTGAAAGCTGTGAGCATCCAGTCATATTTCCACTGACCTTGAATTCTTGAGACTTGCTCCCACCAGCCTGGGATCTTTCTGCCTCCCATTTCACCTTTCCGTGTCATCAGCCTGCAGTGATGTGAGTCTGAAGGGGGCTCTGCCTAGCATCAGATCCACGGGCTTAAGTTGCACTGGACTGGAATGCTTTCTCAATGTTAAGTTACCCTTTGATAAAAAATCATTTTTTATACATTGCTAAATGCCATTGGTTAGGTTTCTCCAGACAACCCAGACTCACACCAGCATATTCCACTCAATGACCTTCTGTCATCTATAAATTTGGTTGCTTATGATGGGTTTCAGTACATCTGTCCCAAAAGAAAGTCTGCTAGAACATATTCTGGCTCCTAGTCTTCCTAGGATTATAAACCTATGACTAGGAAAGAGATGGTGTTTACTGTGACACCACTTGACCTTTATATAATCTAGACTTAGGGGAAAGATACCCCTCAATGACTCTCTAAATTATCATAGTATTTTACAGTTAGAATTGTTTTACTGAAGGTCAAGAAAATGAGATTAAAATCCTGATACAAACTTTATAACTCATGAGAAACAGGAAATGAGTTGGTTTTTTATTCTATCAGCTTTTATTTTAAAACATATGGGTGCTTATGATTGAAATTATTTTAATAATATGAAGAATTAATGAGATGGTTCCTTTTGACAGGTGTTTGTAAGTGACTAGATAATAAAATTGAATTAATGGATGCTTGTTGTAATTAGATATTCACATTTTTAAAAAGATATCTGCTAAGTAGTATGTTCTTTTTCTCTTAATTATAGAGTTATCATAAGAAATATATATGACAATGGCTGAAAAAATCATTATTTGATATTAACAAAACTTCACCCATCTGACTGTTGAATTAATGGTATTAACAAAGAATTCATTTTCTTACCATTGGAAGATAGATTGATACTTTTGACTTTGAGTTTGAACATCTAATTCATTCTTTGACTAGTCTAGTTTCCAGGTGGAGGATAGATTGGACTGGCCAAACCATATGGTCTCAGAAAAAGCTGATGTCCCAGCATTTACCGGATCACTCTTGACAAGTCAAAAATGTCATGGGAAGTCATGCAACCTAAACTTATATGCTGTGTTGTAGTTAGTTCTACTACATGTCATGTTGACTTTACTCCTCCAGCATTCACAGAATCATTTTTCATAACTTTTTATATTACTTTAGATTGGGTATCATGTCTGGATTATTCGACCTGGAGGATCATCTAAGACTGTTCCACTATGGGGTTATGAAGACATTCAAGAAACTTGTTCAAACATCATAAATGTTACTCTTATTATTTATTTGATTACTATATTTCCAACAATTTCTCATTTGAGAAACAACTGAACAAGTTCAGTAACTTAGGTTTGATTTTATATCTGAAATTTTCAAGTATTGTATTTTAAAATACTCCCTTTTACTCAAATATCATTCAGGCTTTTAATTAACGTTGGCTTTGCTTTGATTCAAGAATTTTCCAATCAAGCCTCTCAGATAGATAGATACTGATATATATCTGATATTTGCTAAATATATCAATCTTTGTAAAAATCACAAATATATATGGCAATGTGTATTTATTACTATTTATTTATCATGACTATATCAAGGTTTGTCATCTACAGGTAAGTTTTTGTCTTGCTGACCTGCTAAAACATTTGACCAAACATCTCCAACAAAAGTGGATTCTGTTGGACTGATAAAAAGGATGAATCTACTGAGCCAGAGCCCACCAGTCTTAATCTAGACTTCTAGAACTCTGGGAGGCGAAGAAGTTCATGAATCACAACAGATCGAGTCAATACATTAAATGTTTCTATAAATCCTATATGTGGAATATTGTGAGCATTTAAAGAGTATCCTCTGCCCTTGGGAACTCAGGCCAAGTGTCATAGAATACTGGGGCATTTGATTCTGGGTCTTCAGGGCACATAACATGCTGCAAAGATCATACCAGAGGGCTCTGATGTGGAAAACCCACTAGGAGAACCAGGCTCTATGTGAAACACATGGATTTTAAGACAGAAATTACCTGGTGTGTAAAAAAGCGGAAGCACCAAGAGTATTGAACTGGAGGAAGGCGAAACAGCACTGACCTACGAATTCGATGCCCTGCTTGCCGTAGTAAGGTATGTTTTATTGTGGCAGACCTGTCAGGCATTGTCAGTAAATATTATTGTACCTTTAGCCTGACCACCAACTCCCTTCTTCTAATTAACATCGAGTCACATACGAATTTATTCTAAATATAGGTGATTAATTCAAGTATTGCAATTTGTAGTTAGCCTGCATTTATTGAATATCCTTCTCTCAATGGTGTTTTAAAAAATGAATACCATAGGTTTATCAAATGACACTATAAGCAGAAGGCCCTTATACTTCAGGAAGATGATCAATATTCTCTACCATTAATTAACAAAGATGTCTCTAAAGTGAACCAGAGGTAGATACAAACCAAAGATTCAGGAATGTATTTGGCTTGTACTTAATCCTTGCACCAATCAAAAAACAATTCGTTCTTACAACATGGCCCTGATTGATACTCACCCTCATGAGAGAAACACAGAAGATATGGGTCCTATATCAAAGTGTGGTGAAGAAATTAGAAAGTGCCCAGCAATCAGACATAATCGCAACTGGGCTTATAAATGCTTGTTTCCAATCAAGCAGCCATCTAAGCGAGACATCAACTAAGTTCACATGGAAGAAGCAAACCAACATCTGTCACCTAATGATTGTAAATTATATGATCCAAATCCAAAGGAGGGAATTGTATCAGAGCTTAAATTGTGAGATTTAGAAGGATATGAATGATAGTGGAAGCTCAAAATACATTTTAAGGAACTACACCCCGTATAGGTCTCCAGTGATTTCTCGCGAACTATAAGTTGGGAATAATGTGGTTATCAGACAGACAGTACTACAAAGATGACTATAAGAGATTAAAATGGTAAATCTGACCTGAGCAATTAAAACCTCGTCCTTGATCTCCCCTCTGGTGCACTGTGGGCTTGATGTGGTTATTAATGTTTTCTCTATTTTCCTAATATTGGAGTTTATCTCTGTTATAGTTTGCCATTGTGGGTAGCCTTCTTGAGTCTTTGCTGTTTTTTTTTTTATTTTGGGGGGGTACATGAAACCCAGGATTGATGAACCTATAGAGACAACAATTAGAATAACATTTCCTGGCAAATGTGGCAGAGGAGGGGATTAAGGGGAGCTGATTTCAAGGAGGAAGAAAAATTGTTGAAGCTTATTTTGGTAGCAATTTACAATATTTGATGTGATTGAACTATGCAATAGTAGGATATATGGATCAGTTCCTAATAAAATGGTTTGGAAAAATAAAAGTGTCCTCTGTCTATAAGTAAGTGTTCTTCTCATTTGTCTTAAATTGCCTCACTTGTGAGCTTGAAATATTAGGATTATTGAAAGTTTCTATTAGATTTAATAAATTAATTAATTTAATTAGTGAATTAAATTAAGTTAAGTTAGTGAAATTTGAGCTATAATAGATTAATAGTAAAACTTCTTACCCTGTTTCAGAGAACCACTTTTGTGTCTTAAGAGATAAGCAGTTTAGTGTCCATATTCCTGTCCTTATTAATATGCATTGTGATGTGTTTACAGAAGCTATCTACTACTGGTATTATTTAGCTCTAAACAAATACTGTCTAATCAAACTTAAAACTGTTTTTCATCATTTATGTTATTTTTAAACATTTGCCCTAGAAGCTTTTTTCCTATTAACTTTAGGTCTTGAGAAACAGAACAACAAAAAACTTCATGCCTGAAAGCCATTTTGATCATTAATGATGGTCGGTAAAGGCTCTGAATATTATGCCTTATCGAAAAATTCAGTCGGTTTAAAATCCATCAGGCTTAGAAAATCAGACTCATTTAAGTTGAGCACAAGTTATGTAATTGTTTAACCTGCTCTGCCACGCAATGTTAGGTTGTGACTATTTAAAACCTTTCACTCCCTTATTTGCACATCTTAAAACCAGTTCTTCACAGAGGGCCTCACTCAGCTAGAGTTAGTTTTTAATTTTTTTCATGGGGGGAGGAGAAGCGAGGAAGGCTCAAATAGTTCCTGCTATATAGTATTGTCCCATAATCATCCTAATTTAATAGACATCCTACAATGAAGTTCAATGAAATTCTATGTAAGTGATCAAAGGAGGTAGGAGTTAAGTTCATTTCATATCAGAGAAAATGACTTCAGTTCTATATGTGAGTGAAGTAGAGAAGGGCAAGTGCCTTTGGAAAAAAACAAAACAAAACAAAAAACAACCTAACATTACTAGTATGGATCCTAATTAAAAATATAAGCCTTACTTATTATAATATGGCTCTCTTTATTGAAATGATCACTGAAGATATGGGTGCATGGGAAAATCTGGGGAAGGGGTAAGATAATGACCAAGTATCAGAAAGAATAGTGTTTGAGTTCTTAAAGTGACATCTACATGGTGTGCCACCTCAGTCTACATAGAAGAAGCACACCAAGGCGCTGTGTGATCAAAGGCATCCGAGAGGAAATTGTATTAAAACTTAAATTCTGAACACCTCACTTGCTGAAGTGGTATGACAGTAAAATTGCAGAATCCCCACTTATATGACGTCTCCACTGAACTTGTGATCATTACCCAGGGATGTGGATCATCCTACCCTCAGGCAGAGGACATTAGAAAGTAGAGTTTTCTCTTAAGGGGCTGCCTTAATGAAGATCACCATACCGGAGGCTGTACTGAGGGAGTGGGGGTGGACATTGTTGCCTAGTTATGAGCAATGCCTTATCTTATTCTAAGAGTCGTAAGTCATACTGAAAATCAGCAACAATACTTTTTATCTCTTAGATGTGATATAGTGTAGTTAAGCTGTGGGGAATGATAGAGGGGTTGAAAAAGCCTGCTTTTAATAAAAAATACTAGAGTACAACATAATTTAAGTTTCAGTTTGCTTAAAGTCCAAAATGTAACAGCCTCCTACACTGTAGTAAAAATTCCTCTTAAGGTCAGTAAGTAGGGGTGGTGTGACTCAGGGAAGCAGGAAGCAAGACTACTAAGATAAGTAGCCATGAACGAAGCATACCCTGTTCAGAGACCTCAGGAGATGGAGGGCTGCTAAGGCATCCTCCAATTTAGATAAACAAGAACACATGAGGCTCCAGGGGATGGTAGTCTAATGACCCCAGGGGAAATGCGGGTATAGATAATTCCCTATGATTTTTGCAAAACTTACTTTTGTGTTATTTTTTTTCAAACACTTGCTTTTTTTTTTGTTTGGTTTTTCTTTTGTTTATTTGTTTTGGGGGGGGGGGCATCACTGCCCTATGGTGGGAGTGGGAGGCCCAGCCTTGCTCCTGGAGAGCTGCTGCTGGATTTGAACCACCAAGCCCATGGGGCGCAGTCTCACACTCAACCACTTACGCCACCAGGGCTCAGCCCTTTTTTGTTGCATCTTTAAGGCATGTAACTTGCCTGATATGCCCTGAATCTTTCAAACATGTTGATGCCAGCAAACCCTTTGCTTTCTTCTGTCTTTGTGTTAGTCCAGGTTGACTAGAAAAACAAACTCATGGACTCATATGTGTATAAGAAAGAATTTTATATCAAAGAGTAATAGAATATTAAGAAAACATCCCAGCCCAGTCCAGTACAAGACCACAAATCTGATATTAGCCCCGATGTCTGATACTAGTCTATAAATTCCTCTTCAGAGTTACACAGCCAAGCAATGATGCCAAGTGGAGGAAGATCACAAGTCAGTGGGTGGAAAGTCTTGTGGATCCAGTGGTAGTGGAAATATTTTAGAACTGGCGTGGGTCTCCAGGTGGCTCCTCCAGGGTTCTGGCTCTATCAGGGTGGCTTCATGTGACCTGTAAACAGGAATGTCTTGCAGGGAGTGAGCCTGTGTCCCACCTCCAGCATGCTAGTCATCTCCTTAGTGTCTCCAAATGAGGTCAACACACCATGACCTGATTGACAGGCTAGACTCCATCCCTTCTTCAAGTTGACAGTAGATTATGTAACTACATTTCAGAATAAACTTAAGAGTTTCTTGAATCAAACTAGTCTCTGTGTTTGGCAATAACAGTGACAGACAACCTGGACCTTTGGTTCCCAGAATCATTATGATTCACCACCCTAATTGAAGTAACCCTAATAGTTCAATTTCCACGAACTACTTGCCCCAGTAAGTCCCTCAGGATAAGATTGCCTCTCACTGGGTTGGCTACGGTAGTCACAGCAAACACACTATGCCTCTGGGCAAAGCTTTTCACATTTCCTGTCAATGATCAGAAATAACTCAAGGGTGTCTGAATCTATATGAAGACCCAAAAATCGACTTAGGGCCCTCACTGTAAACCATAGCCTTCTGCAAACCTACTGCTCAGAATTTAAACTCTAAAATGAATTTCATAACATAGGTGAACCCTGAAGATATTATGCTGAGTGAAATTAGTAAAATCACAAAAGAGGAAATATTGTATGGGACACTACTATAAAAAATCAATTGCAGGGATCTACATATTACCTCCTCCTTGGGGTATAGACAACCGGAGGTGGGTGACGGGATCCATTGGACAGTGTATGAGATGTCAAAATAAAAACAACTTGTAAATTTTTAAGGGTTCATGGGAGAGGGGGAATGGGAAGGGCAGGGAAATATGGGTAACTAATACCAGGGGCCTAAGTGGAAAGAGGATGTTTTGAGAATGACGATGACAACAAATGTGCAAATGTGATCTGCATACAATTGATGTGTGTATTGATCATGATATAAGTTGTATGAGCCCCCCAATAAAATGATTTATTTTAAAAGAGTCAAGAAAAAGTTTTCACCTGAAAATAAACATTCTTTGATAGTTATTGGGGTGGAGTGTGGAGAAAGGTAAGTTACTATCTCTTGGGTAAACAAGTATAAACGGTTGAAACCCAAACCCAGTGTCATCAAACTTGGATGAAGGAATCAGAAATATACAATAAGAGGTCAGCAAAATATGAGGCAAGGGAAGACACTAGGAACAATGTAAGAGTTCAAATCCACAGAGTTATATACAGAATCGTGCCATAAAGATGATCTTTGAAATAATGCATGCATAGACATTCAGGCTGAACAGGTTTGGGAGGGAGAGTGGGAGTGGACCCATGAATATGTACAGGTTTGGCAGAAGTCTTTTGGATATAGTTACCTTTGCTACAAATATATCCATGACTGTGGCGGGGCATTCAGAAAGGCAAAGTTATGAAGACATTTGAGACATAACCAAACACCTTATGGGAATGAGCTGCTGAGCCTGAGGACTCAAGATGATAATCTCAAAGGACCCAAAGGTCAATTGGCATACATGGTTGTGGTGAAGTGAAATTGCTCTTCAATCTGTTTTCCCCACCAAATGACTGGGAGAGACCATACAAATAGGATATGTAGAGCAGGAACAGGGGTGATGGGGCAGGCTAGTCACTCCTCTGGATTGTGTAGCCCACATACCCCAGCCTACCTCTCGATCCCCTGAATGGGACTCCAACAGATTCCATGCAGATGCTTTCCCTCCAGCCCTTCCCCGAATAGGGAATCAGAGTGGTACCATCCACACCAGTTCATCTCTGCATGCCTGTTCAGCAGAAGGATAATGTCCACCTCTCAACTTCCAGAAGAATTGGGGTGGTCTCACATGAGGGAGGGGGGAGGAGGGATGTTATCTAGGTGGAAACTGGTTACGGGAAAGCATTGCCAGCGGAGGCAAGAATTCTAAGACATAAGAAAGGGGGAGCTACATTCCCCACATACCTCTCCAGCACAAAGGAAGGTCAAGGGCAGAGTAAACCTATTTCTTTATCAATAGATGAGACCAGAGACGGGAAAAAGGCCGAGTGGAACCAAACAGGCTATTCACACGATCTTCACAAATACCAGATAGACATTGGGCTTTGGGATGTGGAGATCAGGGTACAGGAGTGCTCAGACCTGGAGGGAAGCGGTAAACTACAGGGCACCAGCCAATAGCAGAAAGTCATCCAAAGGTGAGAGACCCCCATTAGCAGAATAAAAGTCCCAGCGCTACATGCCAACAGGTCCTTAGACTTGCTCAGGGCCCTTTGGAGTTCTATGTCAAAGTATCTTCTTTAATACTGCTTTTTCCATGTAAATCTGTTCTCTGAGTCTGGTCTGAATGTTGTCCCTTGCCTGAAATCTTTCTTTGCAAGGAAGACAAGAACTGAGGCATGGAGACACTCGGACTCCCTCCCTGTCTGAATTTCCAGAGGCAGTAAAAGCCATAAGGCCGAGCAGAGGAGCCTCTCTGAGACCACAGAGGAGCAGCATCCAGCAAACTGTGGACAAGAAGATTATGTCCTTCAGGTTTTCTGACCCTGGATTGTAACCTGTTGCTTCCGCTAACAAACGCCATGATCTTGAGTATGGTGTGTCAGCTTTGTGCGGCTGGTGCAATGGATTGTCAAACCGAGCAGCACAATGGAGTATCTTTGCTGGAATGATTGCTATGAGAACAGGGAGCAAGGAGAGCCACAGTGAAGCCCTATCTGACCTCTGCTTCGTGCCAGTCTGGTTGGGGCTGGTGTAGAGATGGAGTCTCCCTCTCCTCCTCCTTTGTGTAGTCAGTTCTACACAGGGGCAATGCTCTACAGCTTGCCTTAGTGAATTGAAGAGTTCAGAGGTCACAAGCAGCTATGGTGCAATAAAGTATTTCATAATGGCCCTTCTAGCCATAGGCTTTGTAACTTCCACCAAATGACTGGGTGGAATTATGCAAACAAGGGACACTGAAGTGGGGTTTGGTCAACTTCACTATCTTGTCAGGTATGAGATGAGCCATCTCAGAAGCGGCTCGGGAAGGGATTTTACTATCATCAAGAAAGAAAAGCCAGGAATGCAGCACATCACTTGGCCCACAAGATCCCTGTCCACTGGAATACTAGAACTAGGAAACAGAGTTTAACATGGGTCATGCGGCAGACGAGTGATAGCCACACTGAGGTAGAACAAAGCGTCTTCAGCTGAGGCTCGTGATGGAGTGAAATGCCTCTGGGCATTGATCAGCTGCTCAGAAAGAGCTTTGAAACACTTGCCAAGGCAAGCAGATGCAAAGGTACTGAATGACTCAGGGACTGAGAAGCAGAGAGAGGCGCAGGTGAGAAGAGGCACTTCTGACCAGAAAGACTGTATCCTTTCTGACCCTGAATTATAACCTGCTAACTCTCCCAAGGAACTCCAGAATGGCTAATCTTGTCTGTGAGTTCTGTGTAGCCATTGCAATAAATTATTGCATTCAGTAGAGAATTAGAGGGTAAAGGCATGTGTGACTTCTGTCATATGGGAGTTGGTCTTGGGCTGACGTGGAATCTAATTCACCTCTGGTTAGAGTCTGCAGACTCTGTCCTCACATAGTATTATTACCATGAATTATTATGATTTTTCCCTACAACTAGTATTACAGTCGCCATCTAAGGTTCAGTTTTGGCCTTTCCCTTTTGGAGGAAAGAAGAATGATGAAAATCCAAAATGTGGGCTGAACCCTGGTGGTGCAGTGGTTGTGTGTGGGACTGCAGTCCACTGGGTTAAAGGTTCAAATCCAGCAGCAGCTCTCCAGGAGCAAGGCTGGGCCTCCTACTCCCACCACCAGAAAGCAGTGATGCCCCCCCCCCCAAAAAAAAAGAAAAAAAAATCCAAAATGTATGGAAACAATTCATCCAATGAACGGTCTGTGTGAATATCAGTCTGCATTACTCAGAGACCAGAAGAATTAGGTGGTACCCCGCTATCATTACCAATTGCTCTGAATGGGATGGCATTAGCATTAGAAGGGAACGAGAAAAAACATGGAACAAAACTCAAAACCATAAATAGACGTTAGGTCTATAAGGAGAATAGCAACATGTGTGAGATACACGCAGATTAGAATAAGTGGTTTTATTATACATAGGAGACCAGGTTAGATGCAGTGTACTGAGAAATAGAGATGTGAACTTTTGCATTCAAAAAGAAGACTGGTAAGTAAAGAGAGAGAGAGAGGAAGAGGGAGAGGATTCCTTTAATCTTTGCTTTACAATTTTTTTACAATGTAGATTCGGAGGACAATAAAAGCATTTAAAAACTGCAGTAGAGCATAGGTTATGAAGCATCTGATTTTGTGGCAGGCAGTGGTAACCTTAACTATTTTAAAACTTGACATAGCTAAGACCTAAGTTTTGAGTTCTAACCATTAGCTAGCAATGTGACTTTTTTACCCGAAGGTGGCGTGTGTTTGAGAGTAGACTACAAGTGCCAGTATGCCTCCACAGGAGGCCATTATTTCTAAGGAACGTGAATGAGGACCCCAAAATGATTTCCAAAAAAAAAAAAAAATGACTTTCAAATTCACAGGACGGCATGTACTACACTGCCTTTGAGTGCTAACCATTAGCTAGCAATGTGACTATTTTGCCTTGCTGTCAGTACTTTGGGCCTCTCATCTTTTTAGGTTCCTTTTAATCCTTCCAATAGAAGGGACGTTATATATAGTTTGAGAATACCATTATAAAAAGTCAAAAACAGGTGTTCACACTAAGAGATTATATGTATAAAGTCCTTTTAATAAAAATGCTTTCAGTGTCACGGTGAGAAATCCCATCTTTGTAAGGTGTATCAGGAAGCCGACGCTGTTGCCAGTATGACACGGCTTACTGCTGATGCTTGGAGAAGAGGTGCTTCATCCCTGGTGAGGTGAGAATCCACAGAAAGGCCCAGGATGCACTGCATGGAGCACCGGGGGAGGGTGGCCGATCTCTCTGGAGATCTCTAGGGTCTGAGTAGAGACCGAGGCATCTTGATGCACTTCCAAGCAGGACTCTTGAGCCAGGCCTGTGTACAGGGAGCAGAGGCTTCCTAAGTCTGTAGGAACTCAACGTACTTCCTGAATTCCACCCTTGATCTTCGCCCGAAGGCCAGAAAGCCATTGCACTTCCCTGAATTCTTTAGGGTGAGTTTTAGGGGCTTGCATCTCCCAGCAGCTGAGGGGAAACATCTGGACACCTGAATCACTGTGGGCCACCACCACGCCCAGCTCATTCTCAGCGAGGGCCAGCAGGTAGGTAGACCGTACATCACCTAGAGAAGCCACTTCGGCCAAGACAATGTCACCTGGGTCGAAACTCTTAGAAATTTCCACCTTGTCATTTCCGGGAGCTCAGATACCTACCTGGCGGACAGTTGCTTGAAAAGTGTTCTTAAGGGGCGTGGACCCCATGTAAGGATCCGCACTTTGGCAAAGCGGCCATTGATGCTGGAAACCTTACAAGTTACAGGAGGCCCCACGGTCGCCAGGACCTGGGATTGTCTCTCATCACAGACACCGCCCGCAGCCGGCAAGCGGCAAGAAGATGTCACCATGTCAGGGGTATGTGCCCCTGCCGAGGCTGCCCTCCTACAAGGTACACAGTACCTCCCGGGGCTCCGTTGATTGACAGGGTCCCAGCGGGATGTTTATCTGGATAAGTCAATAAGGCATTCCAAAATGTTGTTTTTATTACTCACAGTGTTCGCTACTTCTCTGGAACATAAAGACATGTACACACTAATATTTCCCATCTGTTCATTTCCAGGATTCCCACATTGAAACCTAATTTTAAAACTATTTTTTCTCAACCTACCCTCCTCCGTCTTGTATATTCCTGAGATGGGTGTTTGCATTGCCCTAACCATTGGCTGAAGAGTTCTGTGCTTTTCAATTGACAGTCAAAATGACACTTTTGTCCTCCTCCAGGGATTGAGCGCGTGTTCCTTCTTCAGGCTAAGTGTGAGGAACAAAACAAGACGTCTGAAGGGGCAAGATCAGGACTGTAGGGCAGAAGTGATACGGGTTTCCAACAGAGAGCCTTTGTCCTTGAGGAATCAGCCAGGTCATTGCTGGGATAGAAAAAAAATTCCTTGGCATACCTGTCGTTATCTTTTACTCCTAAGACTAGTTTTAATTTTCTTAAAACTTCTTCCATGATCATCTACTTGGTTCGTTAAGAAAATCTATCAAGAGCACCCGCTTTGGGGTCCTCAGAAAAGTCACCATAACCTTCTGAGCTAATCCTGAATAGAAATAGGCCAGCAGAAGCCTATCATTGTGAATGAGGGGGAGTGCGGAGTGGGGACCCAAAGTCCATCTGTTGGCCACTGGACATCCCCATACAGAAGGGTGTCAGGGAGAACATGAGCCAGTCAAGGTGCAATGTAACAATGATGAAATGTACAACTTTCCTCTAGTTCTTCATTGCTTCCTTTCCCCCATCCCCACCCCACCCCAACTATCATGACCCCAGTTCTCCCTTATAAATCCAGATAGACCATAGGATACACACTGGTGCAGATAGGAACCGGAAACTCAGGAAATTCAGAACAGATGATCCCTTCAGGCCCAGTGGTGAGAGTGCCGATACTGAGAGAGTGCAGGGAATGTGGGACAGAAAGGGGGACTGGATCATAAGGCTCTACATATAATCTCCTCCCTGGATTATGATCAACAGAAAAGTGGGTGAGGGGAGACACTGGTCAGTGTAAGACATGGAAAAATAATGATTTATAAATTATCGGGCAGGAGGGAGAGGGGGCAGGGAGGAGAAAGTGAGGAGCTGATACCAAGGGCTCAAGTACAAAGCAAGTATTTGGGGAATGATGAGGGCAAAAAATGCACAAATGTGCTTAACACAAAGGATTGTGATATGAGTTGTATGAGTCTCCAAGAAAATGCTTTTTAAAAGCGGGGGCGAGCAGGTCCTCTCAGAAGTCACTGTTTTCATTTTTAAAGGCACATTAAAGATGGAATTACCGAAACGTGTGTGGCACCCACTGCTCAGAGACCATGTGTTTTCTTGGGGGGGGGGGAGGCATCACTGCCCTCTGGTGGTCGTGGGAGCTACCCAGCGCTGCTCCTGAGAGCCGCTGCTGGATTTGAACCACCAAGCCCGCAGGCCATAGTCCTCCACTCAACCACTTATGCCACCGGGGCTCAGCCTGAGACCATGTTTTAATACATTTTGTTTGGAATAAACCTGTACTTGTATGAACTAGAGTCCTGGAATCATTGGGTTTTACTTCCCTCATGTTGAATCATGATTTTTCTCACATCTGCACCCCCCGGGTTCCTAGACATTCATTTAATGGCTGTCTTAAGTTTTCCAAGTTGTCCTTAAATCATTCTAGAAGAGATTTGGAACCCTCAGCATTTCCTTCCCAATTCTGTTTAAGCATCTCGGTAGTGCAGTGGTTACGTGATGGGCTACTCACTACAGGTTTGGCAGTTTAAACCCAGCAGCTGCACCAGGGTAGAAAGATGAAGCCATCTGTCCCCATAAAGATTTTCTTAGAGACTTTATAGAGCCGTTTTACTCCGTCCTACTAGGTTGTAAGGGACTCAGGGTCAGTGGGCTTTGTTTTGAGTCCCGAATTGGTGAAAATGATGAGTATCCTGGGCCACTTCAGAAAGGACAGCAGATGGTGATTCAAATCCAACACCAAACTCAGAACCTCACTGCCATACAGTGACCCTTTAGGGCAGAGCAGAGCTGTTGGAAGCTTCCAAGACACTATAAATCTTAGGGGAATAGAAAAAGAAGCCCTCTTCTTTTTCTTGCAGAGTGGCTAGCAGTTTTGAGCTGCTGACCTTGGGATTAGTAAACCACTGGGACCCCAGGGCTCCCAAATCTACCAACAGATTCCTCAAAAGAAGGGCCTGGCCTCTATGACCCCCAACGCCCAAGAAAACAGCCCAATGGAGCATTCTTAGTCCCCCAGGGGTCACCAGGAACTGAAGCTGGCTCAGTACCACAGGGGACACAGGTCATTTTTCTCAGTAGAGGCCAAAAAATAACTCAGATCCAAAAGTGCTCAGGATTCTTTACGGCAGTGTTAGTTGAGTTGCTAACCCAAAGGTGGGCAGTTCAAACCCACCAGCAGCTCTGTGGGAGAAGATGAGGTTTTCTGCTCCCATAAAGATTCACAGCCTCAGATACCCACAGGCACAGTTGCACCGTTCTCCAGGGTGGCTTGAGTTAGAATGCACTGCGTGGCAGTCAGTTACAGGACTGCTGGGAGTCAGAATCTGCTTCCGAGCGGCAGGGTTGGTTTTCAGCCTGGGGGCTCAAGGGCAGTGCACTCTGCTCTATTCACAGTAGGTGTTAGGAATGTAGCACATACCCTATTTTGTCTTTTAAAAATGTTTTCAGCATTCATTCGCTTGATCTTTGGAAGCCTCCTCCCATACGAGATTTACAGGGAGTTTCTTCCATCTTTGCACACCCCCAAAGTAAACACAGACCCAGTTCATAGCCGCTACTATGAATTAAGCAGATAAAGAACACAGCACATCACACAAGAAGAAGTTACAAAGTCTTTATGCCTGGGTTCCTGAATTCTCTTGTTAAAGGATTAATGGAAAAGGATGAGGTGGTAGGTTTTATCTAAAACCTCCAGGATGGGCAACAGATCTCAGTGCAGGTGTAACCTAGGTAGCTGTCATGACCCATGGGCTCCTGTTTCCATGTCTCAGAAGTCTACCCAGGGAAATAGCCAATTGGCTGGATCCTTGTACCAAAAAGCTCTCCTTAGGACTTATCCTCATATCTTAAAATAAAGCAGCTCTTCAGATTAAAAAAGAATACTATTTAGCCTTATTACTCAGGGAGTTGAGGTAGTTCATAAGAATACAAGGTAAAATAGATTTTTAACACACACACACACCCCCCTCTGAAAACGTATAGTTAGAATATCCCAGGTGAAAAAAAGCTACAATGCGAAGGGGTACAAAAAAAATTTAAAAACGGGTTATTTTCAAAGCTTTACATTTAAAGTGTTTCTTTTAAAACAACTTACCACCTTCAAAAATACTCTCCATTACACTTAAAACACTTGTCAAATCTGTGATCCCATTCTTGGAAATATCTTTCATACTCATCTGTTTGGATACCTGATAGCACCTCCCTCCTTCTACCCCCCAACTCCCGCCATCATCAATTTGCTATCCTTTCATGTCCCTCTTCAGTCTTTTAAAAAAAGTCTCCCAGAAGGAGATCAGGTGAGTAAAGTGCGTGGGCAAGAGACATGTTGTTTTTTGCCAAAATCTAGAGATGGCTGCACAAGCAGGTGCATTGTCCTGGTGGCAAAACCAGTCCCTCATCTGCCCCAAATCAGGCCATTTTTGGTCCCGTGCTGTTACACAATCTTCTCAAAATCTCTAAATAGAAAGCTTGATTAACAGTTTGACCGGGTGGAAAGAACTCCAAATGCACTATCCCCCCCTCACATTAAAAAAGTCTTGATTTTTTTATTTCATTTGATGAGATTTGGGGGGGGATGAGGTGATGATGACATCTTCCACTGGCATGATTGATGTTTGCCTTCTGGGTTGTAAGATTAGCACCATGTCTTGTCACTAATAATGACCTTGGGAAAAAAAGCCTGCCTCTTTTTGGAGCTGTTCTTTGAAAGCCCGGCATGCTTCCACTCCACTGGATGTTTTTTTCCTGTCAGTCAGAACCCGAAGCTCAAATTTCACAGCAACCCTTTTCATTCCCAAATCATCCATTAAAATTTGATGAACTGAGCTCCATGATAATCAAGACAACTTGCCCATCTCTTTAACAGTCTGTCTTCAGTCTTGAGCACAAGGGCACAAATTTCGTCAACATTTTCATCTGTTTGGGATATTGACAGACGTCCAGAACAAGATTTGTCATCAATTGACATTTCACCTTTTTTAAAAATGAGAGAACCACTTTACACTTGAATTTTTCCCATAGTACTGTGGGAAAGCTGTTCTCAACATCACAACCGTTTCTGCAGCATTTTTCCATTGAAGGAGACAAAGTTTAGTAACCTGTTCTTTTAAATCAGCCGGAACAAAAAACGTGGTTTGAAGGAAACTGCTTTTACAAAAAAATTCCCTCTGAGCAGAGAGAACCTTTCCAGGCAATACCACTGTATTCACTAACTCAGAGGGAGTTGCTGTATGCTCACCACCCAGTGAGAAAAATTTATACCACAAAAGCTCTGTCCAGAGGATCTTTTTTTTTGTTGTTTTTTTTGGGGGTACTCCCTGCAGACTGTAGCATCCTCCACAGTAATTAAAATTGAGTTATCATGATCATAGAAGACAAGTGGGCACATAAGCAAATGTGGTGAATAAAGCTCATGGTGCCTGGCTATCAAAAGATTTAGCATCTGGGACCTTAAAGGCTTGAAGAGAAACAAGTGGCCTTCTTGCTGAGAAGCAACAAAGTCCACATGGAAGAAGCACACCAATCTGTGTGATCACGAGGTGTTGAGGGGCATGAGGCATCGAAGAACAAAAAATTCCTATCACTGTGGATGAGGGGGAGTGGAGAAAGGGGATCCAAAGCCCATCTGTAAGCAACGGAACATTCCTCTACAGGAGGCTCTTGGGGAGGGGACGGACCAGTTAGGGTGCAGTGTAGCAATGATAAAACATACAATGTTCCTCTAGTTCTTTTTACATCCCCACCCTCCCCCACTGCCCTGGTGGGAGTAGGAAGCCCAGCTTTGCTCCTGGAGAGCTGCTGCTGGATTTGAACCGTTAAACCTGCACACAACCACTGCACCACCAAGGCTCAGCTGATCCTCTAGTTCTTAAATGCTTCCTCCTCTCTGCCCCTATCATGATCCCAATTCTACCTTACATATCCAGTTAGACTGAAGGATACACACTGACTGGTGCAGATATCAAGTGGAAACACATGGAATACAGGCCAGAAGAGCCCTTCAGGACCAGTGGTGATATGGGTGATAATGGGAGGGTGAAGGGAAGGGACAACAGATTGCAAGGATCTACATTTAACCTCCTTCCTTGGGAACAGACAGCGGAGAAACAGGTGAAGGGCTATGTCTGATGGTGTAAGATATGACAAAATAATAATAATTTATAAGTTATAAAAGGTTCATGTGGGTGGGGAGGCAAGAGTGAGGGGGAAAAGTGAGGTGCAGATACCAGGAGCTCAGGTAGAAAGCAAGTGTTTTGTGGATGAGCAAATGCTTGACAGTGGATGTGTGTGGATTGTGATGAGCTATATGAGCCCCCAATAAAATGATTAACAAAACTGAGCTCCCAAATTGGCTCTAAGGTTTATCATGGCTAGGATCCTGAATGGTCTAAGGACTTGTACTTTTCTACAAACTCAGAGGCTGGTGATTTGAAACTACTGTCATGAAATAGAATGGCTTAGTGATCTGCTTCCTTAAAATCCATAGCCAATTGAAAGCCCAAAGGAGCTCAGCTGTACTCTATAATGCATGAGCTCAGCACCTGGTAGGAGGTCACCCCTAATAAATATACCCCACCAAAATTTGGAGACAATCAGTGATTTGATTGTCCATAAAGAAAAGGCAAACTGATTTATTGTACAAAGCTCCTCTAGAAACATGTCTGCATTGTTTATTTTGAATTATTAAGTTGGGACAGAGATATAACATTTTTCTAAGCATTTTCACAAAAGGCAGTAACATATTTCAGTTAGCTGTTCACACACAGGAAAGCAATTCACATTATATGGACTAAACCCTGAAACAGCTGAAGGTCCAAGATGGAGTAATTAAATGGTCAACTGGCTAAAACTACTGGTGGTACCCAACATTATCAGCTGCAAACACCAGGATGAAATAAATGCTAGTATTTTCCCACTGGAGTCACCTAGGCCTTGGTAGATTTATAAGCAGTGGTAAGCATGCCCTTTTTGCTATGTATGTAACTGAAACGTTTTTCTTGCTGCAGGGGAACACATTAGCGTTTTATTTGAAAATCTCCCTTCCAAGTTGTTTGTTCTTTGAGTGTAGAGTCCCCATCTGTTCTTTTTATCACAACTCTTGTATACCTAGCACACAAAATATATTCAATAAATGTTCATTAAACTAATATTGATGTAAAGAAAACCTTGACAGGAAAACACTGGAAGAAATGTGACAGAAAAATAGCTACTAGTCTATGATTACCAGTGACAGGAAAGAAGTGGCGCCAAATGGGAAAAACCTCAGAACACATACATTCCAAAATTCTTGATTTTTTTCCACATTAACATGTTCTTACCATATTATTTCATAGCTTCAGAATTCATAAAAGCAGGAAAACATGCACTGATTTAAAACAAAAAGAACTCTTATGTACTTTTTTATTTTGGAGGGGGGGTCATCACTGCCCTCTGGTGGGAGTAGGAGACCCAGCCATGCTCCTGGAGAGCTGCTGCTGGATTTGAACCGCCAACCCAGTGGGCCATAGTACCGCACACAACCACTACGCCACCGGAGCTCAGCCCCAGAACTTGCATATTAAAAGCACATTTAAAATATTTGGCTTGGGAAATGTGCAATCTGGAAAATAAACTAAAATTCAAGGTGAAATTTGTTAACGGCTCCCTAAAGTGATCTGGTTTTGGTGAAAATCATTCTAAATTGTTACAGATATTGCTGCTTTATAATTTACCCTAAGTCTACTACACAGTCGAAATCATTTTGGCTATATACCACATTAAAAAAATGTCCTAAAACTAAAAATGTTAAGTTCCATCTCTCCCTTCCTAGTGATTCTATTTGGATTACATCCCAATGGCCCTGTAATTTCTGCCAGTCTTTGCACCTTTTTTCCTCACCCCTACTTTCTTGCCTTTGACATTTATAGGGTTTATTATTTTTCACCCTTAGTCATCAGCCAAGGGTTGTTTCTTTTTTTTAAGGCAATGTTTTTTTGTCCTGTTTTCACAACCACTGTCAGTCACATCATGTCTTCTGAAACCGTCCTTGTTGGGGACTGTACTCAGCTGTTTTTGTCACTGGTAACTTTTTTCATCTCTTCAGTTTTTCTACATTCTTTGTTCCAGACATCACATGGTGTGAGCCTCGGGTGGTGAGTGGTAATAAGAACAATGTTTTATTATCATCTACACACACACACACACACACACACACACAAGCACTTTCCATTTCACTTTCTCAAAGAGATTTCTATCAAAGGATTTCTAAATAAATAACCCAATCTTTATATCGGGTCTTTAAAACTTACCAGAAGAAATTAATTCAGACCAAGAAAAAAAGTAAAATACTTTGGTAGGAACTAAAACTTCTTGATCACTTATTGTTAAAGCACATAAAATGCAGAAACTACATTCTTACAAGAAAAATCTGTATCTAAATAAAAAGCCAATAACCTATCAATTTAGAAGAGCTGTTTATCTTTCCTTTTTGTCTCATCCCAACAGTTTGCTATCAATCTTGTGATTTCTACTCCTCTAGAGCCTCGGGAACCTGCAGGGGCAGTTTGAATCTGCCTCATACGGTCACTTGGGGTTGGAATGGACTCAAAGGTGGTGGTTTTTTCAAAAGGTCTGTGCAACTTAGTGCTTCAGTCAGAACTACCAGTATTACCCCATTACCCTAACAATTTGAATCATGTGTTCTTTGTGTAGCTGTGGGTGGCTTTATAGTCACTAATTTCATCAAATTTTTAGCGCTTTAGTTATAACATTGTGGTATTTGTGAACCTGTATCAGTAACTCTTTTGAGAAAGTAGTCATTAAAGGAGAGAAAACTTTAAAGGCTTACATTGTTATTAATAATGTAATTAATAAAAATGCTGTAACTCATGACATCCTTCACTGACCCATACCCTACAAGGGACAACACTGGAGACACAGTGTGGGAAGTGCACCCAATCTGACCCCACCACACTGAGGCAAAACACTAAGGAGGTCCAACAGAAGAGCAAAGGGAACAGGGCAAGGAAGTTCCTAGGAAATACCAAAAGTAGATTTGACCAGAAAACACTCCTAAAGGTCAAAAAACAAGACCTTCGACTATTTACAGGTGGTTTTGTTTTGTTTTGGTCCTTGGTCTTTTGGTTTTTTCTTTTGTTGCTTTTTTTGTGCCTATTATTTTCTCTACAGATCTATCTAGATAAGACAGTCAGGATAAACAATCTGAAAAAGAAAAGGGGCACATAGGAGAGGGGGAGTTGAGGGGCAGGAAGTGCTTTCAAAAAACCAATGGACAAGGGAACAACAAGTGATCAAAAATTGGTGGTAAGGAGGATATAGGAGTCCTGGTAAGGTTTAATCAAGGGTTATGTAACCGAGAGAAATTACTAAATCCCAAATGAAGGCTGAGCATAATGGACAAGAGGGAAGTAAAAGGAAATAAAGGAAAGAACTAACAGGCAAAGGACATTTATAGAGGTCTAAATATGCATGTACATATGTAAATGTACTTATATATGAGGATGGGGAACTAGATCTACACATATATATTTATAGATTTAGTATTAAGGTAGCAGATGAACATTGGGCCTCCACTCAAGTACTCCTTCAATGCAAGAACTCTTTGTCCTATTAAACTGGCATTCCATGATGCTCACCAATTGCTGAAGTCAAAGAGGGTGCATAAACAAATGTGAAAGAAAGGGTATGGTTTCTGGCTATGAAAAGATACAGCATTTGGAGTCTTAAAGGATTGAGGATAAGTAAACGGTCATCTAGCTGAGAAGCAACAAAGCCCACATGGAAGAAACACACTAACCTGTGTGATCACAAGGTGTCAATGGCACCAGGTATCAGGCATCAAAGAACCAAAAATACTATCATTATGATTAAAGGGGAGTGGGGAGTGGGGAGTGGGGACCCAAGCCCATCTCTAGGCAACTGGACATCCTCTTACAGAAGGATCGCAGGAAGGAGACAAGCCAGTCAGGGTGCAGTGTATTAATGATGAAAGATACCACTTTGCTCTAGTTCTTTTTTTTTTTTTTTTTTTGCCTCACTGCCCTCTGGTGGTTGTGGTAGCTACCCAAAGCTGCTCCTGAGAGTCACCACTAGATTTGAAGCGCCAAGCCCACGGGGCACAGTCCCACACCAACCACTTACGCCACCGGGGTTCAGCCTACTTTCCTCCAGTTCTTAAACGCTTCCTTTCCCCCTTACAAATCTGGCTTGACAAGAGGATGTACACTGGTACATAGGAACTGAAAACACACGGAATCCAGGACAGATGAGCCCTTTAAGATCGGTGGTGAGAGTGGCGATACCGGGAGGGTGGGGGAAAGGTAGGGTAAAAAGGGGAAATCGATCACAAGGATCAACATATAACCCCCTCTATGGGAGATGAACCACATAGAAGTGGGTGAAAGGAGAAGTCAGACAGTGTAAGATGACAAAATAATAATAAATTATAAAGGGTAGTGAGGGAGGAGGGGCGGGGAGGGAGGGAAAAATGAGGAACTGATACCAAGGGCTCAAGTAAAAAGCAAATGTTTTGAGAATGCTAAGGGGAACAAATGTACAAATGTGCTTGACACAATGGATGGATGGATGGATGGTGATAAGAGTTATAGGAGGAAAAAAAGTTATACGAGCCCCCAATAAAATGATTTAAAAAAATTTTAGAAAATAATTTTGTTGGTAGTATTGACAGAATCTAAGAAGCATTAAAGTTATTTACTACTATATGTACACATCACACATTACTCTCCAGTTAAAATTGATAATAAACATTATTAAGAATTCTGTATGGTCTGGTGTGGAAAGTGGTTCATGGACAGATTTTCGACAGTGAGTACTATCAACCATAATGTCACAGAATGGGATTTCAATTATAGTCAGTGCTCTCATTCATTGAGCATCCAGAATGTCAGGCAGCTGTTCAAAATGCTGCATGGATTGACAATCCTCTCAACAACCTGTAAATTAAGAAATGATTATCATTATTTCAATTTTAAAGCTTTCTCAAGCTCGTTTAAGTTCTGCAGCAAGATTCAAATGCCGAAACCATTAAACACACAATCTTTAAGTTGTTCTCTCTACTCATATAAGATCTCATATTCTTTCATATTGTTATAACCCACTTAAAATACATGAAGTATTCAAACATCAGAAAGCACAATGCCTTCATTATTAACTCAAAAACTAGGTTTCTCTATTATAGATATTTTTAACTCTATTTTCAAAATGGCATATGAAACATTTTAAAGTATGGATATTGGACAAAAATTTTCCACATTTTAAGAGAATGTAACTTAACCAACTGATTGATATTTCATTGAAAATATAATAAAACACAAACTTTAAGCTTCCATTTAAGAACACTGAAGAGTGAGGTATATAAATGTTTTAATCACAGACTTTTACTGTATGCAATTAACTGTATTTCACAACTAGCATCTTACAAAAAAGACAGTACCATTGTGCCTGTAAAAAGTACTGCAATTAAACAGAAAAATTACATTGCCACGAGAAACCACTAATATCACAACTGTTAGGGTCTACAGTTTTATTTTGTTTTCTTTAAATGTGATTATGATGTCTTTCATGTGATATTTTATAGCCATAGTATATTTTTAACTTAATTTACATTTCAGAAGTCTCCTACAGGTGGATATATATTAAGCAAATGGTTAAAAGAAAGCAGGAGACCCTAAGAGATTTTAAGAAGTACTGTGTGGCTTCTAGGTTGGCTTTTTAAATACAACATGGAACACTTATAAGTTGCAAACAAAAATGCAAAATCTGTAGTCATAAAAATATTTTATTGGTAATTTTACATAATAGTGACTGGGGCTGTAAATACTTTCATTTCAGGATATTGATAAATGCATAATCTAACAGTTTTGTTTGAAAATAGGGAATAAGAATTATTATATTTAACATGAGGCCAATTAAGCTTATTTAAAATTAGTTATTTCTCAGTTCTGTGCAACATTTCCCATCTCTGTATTAATTAGATTCATACCTCTATCACCCTGGATAATTTGGGGGCAAGAAAACAGTGATACAGTGATAAAACTATCATTAAATTAAAGCTTTTTTAAAACCGCAGCTTTTAAAATATGGCAGGTTTCTTTTCTCTTTTTGCCAAATGCTTATAATTATTTGAGTTTTAATGTTTCTATGTAATACAGAAAATACCAGTGTTCAATGACAATAACACTAAACCTGAATTATAAAGCTAAATAATCAATGCTTTATTGCTTACTAGTCTGCTAGTAAACATTACAATAAATGAATGTCATGAAAAATAAGAAAAAAACTAAACTAAACCAGAAACATAATTCAGAAACAATAATTTAGTAAAATGTGTCAAAACATTGGCAAAGGTTCATACAAATTCTTTATTTAATAACAACTTTCCTATTTAACCACACCAAGTACCAGCAGGTGTATTTTAGAGAATAACCATTAAGAAAAATCCTATTGCAGCAATAGTTGATTAAGTTGATCTTTGACTTGTATACATATAACTATTTGTTTCACAATTCTCAAATAATACATATTTAGGCAGCTTGAACTATGTTATAAAAATTTTAATTCGTTACATGCCAATAGTAGAGAATTCAATAATTATGTGTTAGAATTCACTAAACTAAAAGTGAAAATAGACTTACCAGTAACACTGCATAATGAATAATTCAACCACATTTTCATGGCACCTTTAACTGCAGAGACCAAAATGTAAAGTCTGGAAACGGTTGATAGGCATAGATTGCAAGAAAATCTTAACAAATTTCTACTTCATGTAAAACTTAAATTATGAACTGTGCATGAATATTGTTTGTCATGAAAATGTGGTACTTCTTGGCATAATCTGTGTATTTGCATGGTATGACAGAAGGAACTAAGAAATTGGAGAAAATAAATTTTAATGGGATTCTCCATTCAATGACGAGGCTTCTCCTCTAGGTGAAGATGACCTGGACATTCCTCTCTCTGTGTTATCCGAGCTGGACCCACTCTGACTATGTTGATCTGCGGAAGCAGCACTAGATGCAGGCGGCGACTTTGTTTTCTCCTTAAAGTCTGTAATAATGACTGTCAGATCTCCCACGGTAACTTCCAAATGCTGAGCGCTGCTCCGATCCACATTTTTCAATCTTGGTCTAAACACAAAAAGATGATAAAAATGTAGTTAGCTGTTCGCCCTACCAAATTTCTGGGCATATAATGAATGTTGGGCAAAATTAGCAAGGGTGCAATAATGCATGAATATGTGTTTAAATATTGATATTCAGAAGAGTAAGCAAACGGGGTAGGGAGTAGGGGGAGGACAAAGTAAGTTATTGGGAAGTTTGACAAATTGTTGAATCCAAAAATGAATATCTGAAATATAATCCCTCAGCTAATTGACAATAAAAAGTTAAACTGTGCTTTAAAAAAAATGTATACTTTTGCTGATAGCTTATCTATTTTGGGGGGTGGCATCACTGCCCTCTGGTGGTTGTGGGAGCTACCCAGCACTGTTCCTGATAGCTGCCATTGGATTTGAACCACCAAGCCCGCGGGTCGTAGTCCCACACTCAACCACTTATTCCACCGGGACTCAGCCCAGCTAATCTATTTTATTAAAATAAATGCTTAGAATAGCAGAGGACTAGCTGAAGCATAGGGAGTTGAAAAAGCTAAAGTTAAGCTACGCACGGGGCTATTATTCCACGATGTGCACTATCTGTTCTGAGTAGTCACCTATGTTCTATATATCCTTTCTCTTTTTTTCCAGCCAGTTTGTTTCACTGACGCGCATGCTCAGACCTTGACTGCAAACTTGCGCAGTGCGTACACCACTGTTTCCTGGTTTTCAGGCTCTCCATGCGCTTGTTGAGCCGTTGTTTCCTTGGGCCGCAGATCCCGGGGCTTGAACTTCTTACCCTTGTAGAACTTCCTGAGGTTCTCCCAAGTCTGATTGATGATGGCGTGAACTTCCAATAGAATTGCGGACAACTCGGACTTTGGAAAGTAAGGTTCCAGCACCACCTGTCACTTTGGCAAGGCACAGCTGCGACAACTCCACCTTCGGGTCATCTTCCTTCTTCAGCTTGTCCTGGGCTTTAATCAAGACCATGGGTGAGAGTTTCAGAATCCTGCCGCCGCCTGAGACGGAGGAAAAGAGAAAGGGGGCCGCTATTGTTTTCTTTTTCTTTCCTTACTTCCTTTTTCTTTTATCTTCTTACTGTGAATAGGGGGGTTTCCAGAGTCAGTTTCTCTATTCTTTATTAAAAAACTCATCATTTTGGTCTTTATTTTGTGCATGTATATTTTAAAAATAAACCTTTGGTAGAAAGGGATTAATTCAGTAGCTGTGGGCTCCTTGAACTCTACACATCTCCTAAGAAAGGTTTCTCTATGTCTAGACTAGCCTCTACGACATGAGCTCTAAACCACTGGAGTATATTGTCTGGTAAGAGTTCTTACATGCCTATTGCCTGGGATTGAAAAACAGCTTATGCAAGCAATGTGATTTATGATTAGTGCCTTTGGGAGGCTGGAGCCTCAGTAGCTGAGGTAAGTCAGGCAGGAACTGTGTAACACCCACCCACATGATTGATTTACAGAAAAGGGATAGATACCAGGACTTGGATGAGCTGGTTGGCAACAGTTGCCATGCTAGCACACAGAGTAACTGCCCTGGGCGAGGACACTCGGACCACTTTCTCCCATGCACCTTTTTCTTGGCTGATTTGCTGTGTTCTTTCACTGTATTGAACTTTAACAGTGACTATAATAGCTTTTTATGAGTCTTATGATTCTAATGAATCATTTAGCCCAAGAATGGACTAAGGCAATCCCAGACAATAATAAATCTAGACTTACATGGCATACATAAGAGTTTCTGTCAATTCACAGAGCTAATCAGTTTTCAATTCAACAATTCATTTATATTTTGCTTCAAATGTCACTGATCGCAATATCTATAATGCGTCTATAGGTTTTTGAATGGCAGAGTTTCTGGAAGTAGTTCTCCAGACCTTTCCTCCATACATAATCACTTCAGACTATCACAAATACCTGCATTTTTAAAAAATAATTTCATCTGGAACTCTTAGAGCTCTTATAACATTCCACACATCATTTGTATCAAGCATACGCATGTTGCCATCTTCATTTCCAAATATTTTCTACGTAAGTCCTTGGCATAAGTGCCTCTTTCCCCCTCCCAGCATTTTTTCTTGACCTCTTGCAATCATTGCCTTTTTCTTTCTTTCTCAGTCATTTTATTGGAGCTTGAGCAGCTCTTACCACAATCCATCTATACATCCACTGTGACAAGCCCATTTGTACATATGTTGCCATCATTTTCTTTTTTTAAAAATATTTTAAGGGCTCTTACAGTGCTTATAACAATCCATACATCAGTTATATTAAGCACACTTGTAAGTGTTCTCATTATTTTCTAGACATTTACTTTCTATTGAGCCTTTGGTGTCAGCTCCTCCTTTTCTCCCCCCTCTCCTTTCCCCTCTAGTGTTAAGTATTTTTAATATCAGTTTTGGTTTTACATATTAAAAATGGAATAGCTCCTTTAAAAAAGAACAACACATTCTTTTATTTACGCTTGTATTTGTGGTTTTTGTTTAGAATTTCTAATAGAGCTTTTAAGCGCTGGAAAAACTTTCATGATATTTTAAAATAATGATTAAATATTTTACTTCATGCTTGTGCTTGAGTATACTGCTATTGTTATATGCTGTTATGTTCCAATTCATAACCACCCTACGGTATCTTCACAATTGTTGTTGTAATCACCAGGTCAATCTATTTTACGATCCCCTACTACTGCAAACACGATGCCCTCCTTCTGGTACTGGCCTTTCCTAAACTGTATTGGAGATGAATTACTCCTAAAGAGCAGTGGGCTGTATTTCTCCCAAGACAGGTAAGTCTAATCTTCTGAGATTTCATAGTACTTTCAATATTCTTTGCCAGCACAACTCAAAATTCATCAATTTTTCTGCAACCTTCCTTATTCATTGTCTAGCTCTCAGAGTCATCGGAGGCAATTAAAATGCCATGACTTGGGTTGGTCATTCCCCTTAATCCTCAAAGCATCATTCTTAATTTTTAACACTTTAAAGAGAGCCTTTGCAGAATTCCAGTGTATGATGTCCATTGGTTCCGTGACAACTTCAACCTGTTTTCTGTTTATCACAAAGCTGCTATGATTGTTGCAGGTGTCAGAATTTTTGTTTTCGCTGTGTTGAGATGTAATCCACATAGTCTTTGATCTTCATCAGTTAATCTCCAAGTCCTCTTCACTTTCAGCAGGCAAAGTTTGTATCATCAACATACTCTATGTTGACAAGTCGTCCTTTGATCCTAATGTTCTTCACATGCTCTCAAATTCACTGCTACTGAGTCAATCCTGGTGCTGACTCCAAGCGACCCCATAGGTCAGGACAGACCTTCCCCTGCGAGTTTCTGAGACTTCAACACTCTATGCGACTAGAAAACCTCGACTTTCTCCCAAGGAGAGCCTGGTCATGTTGACCAGCTGCCCCTGCGGACAGCAGCCCAACACAGAAACACTGTCTCTAGTTTTTTCTATAATTGATCAGCATACAGCTTAAGTAAGGTGAATGCATATAACTCTGATACACACCTCTGATCTACAACCATGTGGTGTCTGGATATACAAATGTTAAAACAATATTAAAGAGCTGATTTTATTATTTCAAAACTGCCATAAAACACTCTTAAAATGGGGAGGGGGAATAAAAACACTCTTAAAATTACCTGGTTTTCTTATGACTGTTCTTTTTGCTAGCTGTTTCCTTTTCACTCTTTTCTTTTTCTACTTTATCTTTTTTCTCTTTCTTTGACTGTGTAGGGGGCACAAACTGCTGAGTAACCTGTTGTGCAACCAACTGGGAGACAGGCCGAGGTTTCCTGTATGCAGGTTAAAAAAAAGGGGGGAAATTTTATTATTATTAAACATATGGAATAGATGTTTTTAAAAGTATACGATTATTTTCAAATTTAAAAATTCATTGATGTAAGTCAGATATAACAGATACACATACTATCAAATTTCCTGCTGTAATTGAGCCAAGTAGAACTGTAATGAGTTATAATTGATAACTTAAGGTACATGATTAAATCATTAGAAAACAGTGTTGTTAGATAAATCAATGAGAAATTGTTAAAATTTTGTATCAAACTGAAGCTTGTAGGAGGCATACATAAATAAGTGATTTTAAAGATTAAAGCTTGAGTCATATTTAATCCATCCCTTCTTAGAGAATTAAACTGGTAACCACTTGTGACAATGAATATGCCCCTACTCATCTAATGTTTATTGAATGTCAATATTTATTATCCCTTATTACTCAAATTCTTGAAGTTCCTTGTGTTTCTAGCTATAATATTATGCATTTTTGCCGTTGGAGATCTGCCCCAGTCCTATTCAAAACCTACTGCCAGAACTGCACCGGGATACCTTATATGTTGCCTGGTTTCAACCTCTGGTGCCAATGTAGGCTGATGTCAATCTACTGGCCAAGGAACAAAGACCCTCCAGTTCTATGGTTTAACTTGGGCATCTGAAGTCAAAATGCAAAGTAAACAGTCTGCTAAGTTCTCAAACTGAGGGGGTGGGGCGGGGAATAAGAAGGAAGTAGGAAAGACATGGAGAACGTAGGGGAGAGGAAGATAAAAACACATTTGTTTTTGTTTTTTTTGGGGGGGGGCATCACTGCCCTCTGGTGGTTGTGGGAGCTACCCAACCTTGCTGCTGCTAGATTTGAATCACCAAGCCAGTGGGCTGCAGTCCTGCACTCAACCTCTACACCACCAGGGTTCAGCCGATAAAAACACATTTTAACAGATGGTCTACAAGCACTAGAAATATTGCTTGGAAAATGACTTTACAAAAACTTATTAGAGGGTTGAGCCCCAGTGGTGTAGTGGTTGTGCACGGGACTGCAGCCCACTGGGATGGAGATTCAATTCCACCAGCAGCTCCACAGGAGCAAAGGCTGGGCCTCCTACTCCCACCACCAGAGGGCAGTGATGCCCCCAAACAAACAAACAAAACAAAACAAAAAACCCCCAAAACTTATTAGACATAACCAAATACCGTTAGGGAATGAATAAATGGGCCTGGGAACTCAGGACCACAATTTCAGAGGACACCAAAATTCAGTAAGGAAACATACTGTAGTTTACGAAGATCATGTTCTACGATTTACTAGGGTGAGTGGCAACTGGGGTCTAAGAGCTTGAGAGATGCCATTTAAGGTGAAACCAATGGTCTCTCCCCATCTGGAAGAAAAAGAATGGGACTAGAAAGGTGGATGGAAACAATTAATCCACTTAACTAATGAGCTGTGTGACATCAGTCTTCATGGCTTTAAGAGCAGAAAAACTAAAGCCTAATTACAATTACCAACTGCTCTGAAATGAATTACAATTGAAGGACCTGTATAGAGTGGGAGAAAATTGTAGAACAAAACTCAGAATCATAAAGACAGCTTTATGGTCAGATACACTGGTGGAAACCCTATCCAATCATTATTATAGCCCAAAATGAACTCACTTCCATGAACAGTAGAAAAGTCTAGGAAGGACCCATTACTACTAGGAAGGCCCACAGCCTTAGAAACATTATTTGCTTGAGATCCAAAGGGCGGCAGCTACCCAAGAACAAAGTTCACCAGGCTTAGGAAAGGGGGAGCAATAGAAACAGGAACCCCAAGGAAGAACTTGGATAAGTGATATTATTGGGGGGCCGCAATCAATGATATGAAGTAAAATGTTTATTATTTACTGAATGGAAAACTAATCTGTTTTGTAAACCTTCATTCACTTCAAAATATAGTTAAAAGAAAATTGTGACCTTATTTGGATTATTAGAGTGGCTTTTTTTAAAAAGAAAATGAATACATTAATAATGAATGTGTGTGTGTGTTGGGGGGGAGAATGAATGTACGAGTGGTAGAAAATAGAAACATAATATGTAATACAGATATTGGAAAGATAATGGAAGTTTTAGTTAGTTAATACAAAGTATGAAGTACTAGAAAATGCAGGGAAGGTGCCTAACACAAGTTAAAAAGTGGTCCAAGATGTAAATTTAAGAACTAAAGAAATGGAAGGGATATTAAACATTTAGTAATAAATGGCTGAGTTGGGTTAAGAAATGAGCTTTAAAGAAAGGATTGGGCTGAGCCCCGGTGGCGTAGTGGTTGTGTGCGGGACTGCGGCCCACTGGGATGGAGGTTCAATTCCGGCTCCCAGGAGCAAAGCCTGGGCCTCCTACTCCCACCACCAGGGCAGTGATGCCTAAAAAAAAGAAGAAAGGATTAAGGCCACAGTTCTAAAATTTTACAGTTCATCATAAAAATTATGTTAGTCCTACCTCCTAGAGCATAGGTTGCCAAACTTATTTACAGAACTTATTTGGTCTACTGCCCTCTTTAAAAACAACAATTCTGAAGCTCCAGTGGTATAGTCAGTTAGTGCGGGACTTAGAAAAACAACAACCTAGTGACACTCCCCCATAAAAGATCCAATGAAAAACTTTTGTGCAATAGCCCATAATCCAGGATAACGTGTAAGTATTTACTTCTGCAGGCCACTATGGATTGTTTGAGTGGCACTCAAGAGGGCAATAGCATCCAATATGGGAAACACTGTCCCAGAGTTTCTGGTTCAGTAAGCCCTACAGCAGAGAGCAAGAATTAGCATTTTTTTGTTTTTGTTTTGTTTTTTTTTTTTGAAGAATTAGCATTTTAAGCCATTTTCCAGGTTATGCTGATGCCTCTGGTTTGCAATGACTCCTTGAAAAGAAGCTTGAAGGAGTGTAAAGTATTTTCAGAATATTGGTATTATTGCAGCATCCTGTTTTGTTAAGGAACTTTGATGGCACAGTGGGCTAACCATAAGAGTCAAAGGTTCAAACCCACCAGCGGCTCTGCTAGAGAAAGATGAAGCTGAAAGCTTCATAAGAATTTAAAGTAAAAAACACAAAGGGCAACTCTACTCTCTCCAGTGGCGTTGCTGTGTGTCAGGATTACTTGATGGCAGTGAGCTGTTTTATGCATCATAAGGTTAGATATGCAGAGCTAAGAGTGCCAGAGAAATGGCAAAACCAAATGCAGACAGGGAAGAACTGGAGAAAGAGCAACTGTTTTTATCGTGCTATCCAGTCTTTTCTGATTCCTAGCATGCCTGTGAGACATAGAAGAATGGCCCCATACGGACTTCCTAGGCAGTAATCGTTATGGAAAGAGCCTTGGTCATTATCTGCTGCCTGCAAGGTCTGGATTTTGGACCTACCAGCCCATCTGCAGGAGAAGATGTGGGAGTCTTCTCTGACAGATCAGAAACCTGATGGAGCAGTCCTGCTCAGTCCTTTTATTGTGACTATGAGTTAAAACTGTGAATTTTAAACTTTTTAATCTCTTTTAGAGGAAGACAAAGCCAGGTCTTCAGTGATCAGTCAAACACATAAACATAATGCCACCATGGTTCCTTCCTTAACTAGTACTTAAAAAAACAAAAAACAAACCAAAAAACCTCACCGCCATAGAGTCGATGCTGACATAGTAACCCCAAAGGATAGGACGAATTGCCCAGTAGACTTCGTAAAGACTAAATCTTTACGAGAGTAGAAAGCCCCAACTTTCTCCTGAGGAGTAGCTGGTAATTTTGAAACGCTGACTCTGCATTTCACAGCCCAACACAAAACCACAATACCATCAGAGCTCCTAGAACCAGTACCTAGCACTGTAAAATTAGGGTTGCTATTGCCAGGTGTCACTGAGTCTGTTCCACCTCATGGAGACCCCGTGGGAACAGAACGAAACACAGCCCAATCATGCATCACCTGCACAGGCCTTACTGTCTGCTGTCACTGTGTCAATATTGGTAAAAGTCTTCCTCTTTTTGTTGGCCAATCTTCATTTCCTTTTTCAGGAACTGTTCACTTTTGATTACATGTCTCACCACTTTTGCTTTTAAAGAGTATTCTGGTTTTACTTCTTCCAACGATTAGTTCTTCTGGAAATTCAAGCTATTTTATTTTTTAATATTATTTGTTAAAATTATAATTCAAAGGGGTCAATTATCCTTTAATCTTTATTAATGCCCAATATTCACATATTTATGTGGTTACTGTAAATACAATTGTCTTGGGTAAGGTGTACAATCTCAATAATACAATATACTCAATGAATATTTGTTGAGGAATCAACAATAAAAATCAAAGCTTAATAAGGAAGGAGGATACATTTGAAGAAAAGGGGTTCTTGCCTCTAACCTTACTTGGCTAGGATCAACTACTCATTAAGAAACACAATGCTCTCAAGACATTCTGAGACTCACAGCAACACTATAGGACACAGTATAACTACCTCATAAGGTTTCCACGGTTGCAAATGTTTACAGAAATGAACTGATAAAATTTCCTCCTCTGGAAACAGAGGAAAGTACTGGGGGGTAGGGAGTATTTGTGGAGGTCTAAATGCAGGCGTGTACATGAGTGAATGCATCTATGTGTGATGATGAGGAAGTGAATCTATGTGCATGTACTTACTTATAGGGTTAGTATTAAGACAGCAGATGGGCAACGGACCTCCACTCAACTATTTCCTCAGTGCAAGAACATTTTGTTCTATGAAATTGGCAGTCCATGATGCTCACCTTCCCGACATGATCACTGAACACAAATGTGTGCATAGGCATCAAAAGACGGAGTGTCTGGGGTTTTAAAGGATTGAAAATAAACAAGCAGCCATCTAGCTCAGAAGCAACAAAGCCCACATGGAAGAAGCACACCAGCTTGTGGGACCACGAGATGTCAAAGGGATAAGTTATCAGGCTTCAAGAACTAAAAATCAAAACATTGCGTGCCCACCTTCCTGATATGATTGCTGACAACACATGTGTGTAAGCAAGTGTGGTGAGGTGAGCTGATGGTGCCTGGCTGTCAAAGTATATAGTGTTTGGGGTCTTAAAGGCTTGAACAAGCAGCCTCCTAGCTCAGAAGCAACATGGAAGAAGCACAGCAGCCTGTGTGACGATGAGGTGTCAAAGGGATCAGGTATCAGACATCAAAGAACTAAAAATTATATCATTATGAATGAAGCAAAGTACAGATTGGGTTCCCAAAGCCCATCAATAGGCAACATCCCCTTACAGAGGGGTTGCAGGAAGATGAGTCTCCCAGTCAGGGTGCAGTGTAGCAACAATGAAACATGCAACTTTCCTCTAATTCTTAAATGCTTCCTTCCTCCCACTATCATGACCCCAGTTCTACCCTACAAATCCAGCTAGACCAGGAGATGTAGACTGGAGTCAGAAACATGGGGAATTCAGGAAAGGTGTTATCTTCAGGAGTAGTGATGAGAGTGGTGTTACCGGGAGGATGGAGAGAAGGTGGAGTAGAAAGGGGGAACCAATTGCAGGGATCTACATATAACCTCCTCTCTGGGGTACGGACAACAGGGAAGTAGGTGAAGGGCCACATCGGACAGTGTACGATATGACAAAATAATGACAACCTGTAAATTATTAAGGGTTCATGGGGGAGGGGAAGGGGGAAGGGAAGGGAAATATGGGGAGCTGGTACTGGGGGACTAAGTAGAAGGAGAATGTTTCAAAAATGATGATGGCAACAAATGTGGTCTGCATACAATTGATGCATGTATTGATCATGATACTTGTATGAACCCCCAATAAGTGATATATATATAAAAAGAAATAATTTAAATTATTTTTTTTAATGTCCTCCTTTGAAGTGACTGATATTTTCTAATCAGTGCACCATTCACTTCCTAGGAGTAAATATGCAGTGAAAACTGCAAGGAACAAAATTTCTTTTAGGAGGATGAAAATGGGAAGAAAAAGCAAGCTCAAAGATGTGGCAGGGTTAAGTAAAGACATGCCTTGTAAACAATGAGTCACGAAATTGAGAGTCACTCTTAAGCTATAAAATTAAAACCGGTGCAATTGAGGCATAATCATCATTTTTTCTCACAAGGTTACAGTGGTTCTTCTCTAAATCTCTTCCTTCCATAACTCTATGTGACTTTAACAGTCTCAATCACTATATTTTACTGTTGCTCCTAAAACTTACAATGAACTTGTACAGTGTCAATGAACTTCTTCCCATAGTGGTTTGAGTTGATTTGCCAAAATGGCTCACTACTACTCACTACTACGACTCAGTAAAACCCACAAAAATCACACAAATCAAGAAGGTTAAATCTATGGGTCTATTTTGTGAAACCTGTTGATACTGAGCAGGTCATTGAGGGTTTCCATATCCAGAAGTCACCAACTATTGGAAAGATGTCACTTTACCAAAGCAGTGCGTTCCTTTCTGATGCTACAATGGTGGAGAGTTCCTATGTGTGCCCAGGTCAAACAGTGGGGTTGGACCCAGGGTCAGTGGCCCCCAAAACAAGCTGAGATTTTGCTGCACATGCTTAAAAGTGCAAAGTCATGCTGAACTAAAAGGTTTATAAGTGGATTCTCTGATTATGAGTACATCCAAGGAGAACAAAGCCCTCAAATATGTTACCAGACTTACCGAGCTCATCATTGGATCAAATCATACATGAGCGACCCTGCCACACTGAATGATCCTGATGGAAAAGGAACAAAGTGGGGCTGAACCCTGGTGGCATAAGTGGTTGAGTGTGGGACTGCAGCCCATGGGCTTGGTGGTTCAAATCCAGCGACAGCTCTTAGGAGCAGCGCTGGGTAGCTCCCACGATCACCAGAGGGCAGTGATTGCCCCCCCCCCCCCACAAAAAAATGAAAAGAAACAAAGTGTTCCTAAACCAGAAGAGGAGGTTGCACAGGAAAAAATTAAAATCTAAATGAATGAGAATGAATTATAATAGAATGATAAACATTACAATAAATGTTCGTGCTTTGAACCTAGAATAGAAGTCATGGATTTCAATGGCATCAATACAAATTTAAGATGCATAAAATTTACTTGGGAGAAAGACAGAGCTTTCTATTCTCTAAAGAGTTAATAGTTTGGGCAGCTCACAGGAGCATTTCTACCCTGTCCTATAAGCTTTTTTTTTTTTTAAGAAAATTTACTTATATTCTCTGGTTTTAAAGCTTTTAAGCTAAATGATACTACTGCTGTTTTTAAGCTCATTAATGACCTTTAATATAAAATTCTAGTTTGCCATAAAAATCTAAATATCTCAATTATGGATTCTATCAAAGGGATTTTCAAGAAAATAACTATGATGTTGTAGTTAGGTACAGAATACTGTACAGTAAGATCCATCGCTTTTTTAACCTACCCCTCTCTAGATCTAGTCATCCAACTGGTAAACACCCACTATGTAACACTGTTCTGACACCTCACTCCTGGTTTTATGAGAAAAGAATCTTAATTCTCCAATTTCATGAATCCAATGCTCCTAAGTCTTTTGTGTATTTAATATAACTTATCTCACTCTAGCTATTGAAGATCAAAATTACAGCCTTCATTTTGGATTTATACTTTATACTTTAACATATACAACGTTTATTATGCATCATACTTTAACATCAAGAAAAGAAAAACCATGAAAACCAATAAGCAACATCATGACAAATGGAGACAAGACTGAAGTTGTTAAGGATTCCATTTTACTTAGATCCACAATCAACATCTCTGGAAGTCAATGAATCCAAGAATGTTACTGTATTGGGCAAATCTGCTGCACAAGATCTCTTTAAAGTGTCAATTTTTTTAAAACAAAGGTGCCACTTTAAGGACTAAGTCAAGGTATTTTCAATTGACTCATAATGTATGCAAAAGCTAGGCAATGAATACAGAAGACTAAAGAATAATTGATACCACTGAAATATGGTGTTTACAAAGAATATTGAACATACTATGGACTGTGAAAAGAACAAACAAATTTGTCTCGGAAAAAGTACAGCCAGAATGTACCTTCAATGTACTTCTGAGTGAGGATGGTGGGATTTTATCTCATACTTTTGACGTGTTATCAGGAAGGACCAATCCCTAAGAAAGGACATCATCCATGGTAAAGAGGAAGGTCATTTAAAAAAAAAAAAAAAGAAGGGTTGGTACAGTGGTTGCAACAAAGGACCTCAACATAGGTCCAAATTGTGAGGATGGTCCAGGAGCAGACATTTTGACTTGTATATGAAGCTGTTAGGAATCGAAACCAATTCAACAGCATCTAATAATATTGTTTTTTAAGTTCTAAAAACCATTTTCCATTTTTATATGACCCACCACTCTGGAAATGAAAAAGTAATTTATTTCAAATAATAATGTATAAATACATTAAAATTTAATCTTAAACTCATTATGAATCTACACTCACTGTAAATATTATACTCTTAATGGTAACATGAAACTATTCAATAATTGAAAACTATTCCCAGGAAAAGTAAAACCAACACATAAAGAACAATGAGGTGAACTGGCTAAGGGAGAGACAAGCTAGAAGATTAACAACATGAAATCAAAATGGAAAAGAATGTGTGTGGGTATGTATACCATATGTACGTCAGTGCAGTCATGCCAGTAGAACTGCAGCCATGAACCTGGGGGCATTAGGAAAAAATGAGGAGCCGATACCAAGGACTCATGTAGAAAGCACATGTTTTGAGAATGGTGAGGGCAATAAATGCATATACGTGCTTGCCATTCAATGGATGTATGTATGGATTGTGAGAAGTGTTGTACGAGCTCCCAATAAAATGATTAATAAAAAAGAAAGAAAACATAGTACTTATTTTAGACAAGGTACAAAGATAGCTATCACCATGAAACTTTCTTAATTTTTCTTAATAAGATTTTATATCACTTCGTGGATAATTTATAGATGTTAACAATAAGGAAAAACAAAACCATTTAAAAAGATTTGAGCAACTTCAATTAATTTTTTTTGCCACTTCAATTAAAACAAAGCAAAGTAAGCTTCTATTCAATTGGTTTTAAAGATATTTATCCACTAGGAAGCATATCAAGTAAATTTTGTTGTCAAATGTACAAAGATAGAAATAGCTGGCATAAAGGCTGACTCAGGGATCTTATAGTAAAACAGAATGAAATGCTGTCCAGTCCTGTCAAAATTCTCACCATCTCTGGCATGGTCAAGGTAACCCTTGCCCTTTCTGGTCCTCTCTGACACAAACCATTAAATCATCCCCTCCGTGACAGATCTGTCCCAGTGAGGTGTCCAAAGCAAATGAGTCAATGTTCGCTTGTGATTCATAAGACATTGAGCTACTACAAAAGACATCTTAAAGTATTAAAAACCAAAGATGTCATTTTAAGACTAAGGTGGCACTTCACTCAAATCAGGTTATTTTTAATTTCCTCAAATACATGTGAAAACAGGACAATGAATAAAACAGAAACAATGATGCATATGAGTTGTGGTGCTAGTGAAGAATAATGACTATATTATGGATTTCTGGAGGAACAAAGAAATTTATCTTGGAATAAGTAAGCCAGAATGCTCTTTAACAGTAAGGATGAAGGGACCAGTAACATATATTTTGGATATACTTTAAGGAGGGACCAGTCCCTGGAGAAGAAGAATATGTTTGGTTAAGAAGAGGGTCAGTGGGGAAAAAAGAAAGGCTGTCAACTAGATGGACTGAGTTACTGTGAGAATGGCACAAGATCTGACAGTGTCATTCTCTTGCACGTGGTCGTGATGAGTTGTAACCAGCAAGACAGCATCTAACAATAAATTTTGGAAGTAGATCCCCAGGCCTTTCTCCTCATCTGTCTTACTCTGAGAGTCTCGCACTGCCTTGAGCACACAGAGAAATCCCAAAACACCTAATTAACTTCTTATCAGCACAGGGGGCTCCGGGGGTGGGGGTAGGGAGAGTGAAGATCATAGACAACTTTCAGCATCACAGCAATGCACAGGCCATGCAAGTACAACTGATAGATACGTGGTAAGATGTCAAAAAGAGAAAATGACAAGATCTAGTCATATGCCCTTATCACAAAGCAAGATGTTCTTCCTGTAAAATTTCACATGATAAAATCTTTTAAATGACATTTTAGTATGAGAAACTATATTTCCCCTTTAGCATCATCATTAGAGTCTAGAGTGTTAATCTCTTTCATCTTTTTATTCATCTAACAACTATGAAACACCTTCCTCTGTCAATTACACCTTCTTTTTCCCACTAGACAGAAAATCAAAACTTTAAATTCTCAGTGTTAAATGAAAGCAAAAATAAGAAAGACTAAAGTGTTTCTATATGTACATCTCCTAAATGTGCTGAAAGCAATACAAAAGCAATGCTTTCCCTGAAAGTGATTTATCATGTTCCTATTACTGCGGGTTTTTTATTAACAGAGTTGGAGAGATATCTGATTAGTAATAATTAGGGTGATGAATTAAAAAAAACATTTTAAGATTGAAGAAAAACATTAAGCTACTAAACTCTTAAGATGTTTCTTAGATTTATAAAAGCCCCCTATACACCTACTTAGGAACTTCAAAAAGTTCAGGGAAAGATTCAGTACTTCTTTTAGGTCCACTTATCCCATGAAATTTTTCAAGCTTCCACCTTATAAGGTAATTGCAAAAAGGAAGAAAATAAACTTTCTCTTTGTTCACTGGAAGACCTCAAAAAAGATACACCATGAAATACACAGATCCTTATGAATAGTTGGAACTGCTCAGAAAAGAAACTCAAGTAAAATTAAAACTTTGTATATGAGAACAATCACTTTTGTCTACATAATAGAAAAATGCACATATTATATGACTAATTTTTATTTTATTTTATTTTTTAGGCATCACTGCCCTGGTGGTGGGTGTAGGAGGCCCAGCCTTTGCTCCTGTGAGCGGGAATTGAACCTCCATCCCAGTGGGCCACAGTCCCGCGCACAACCACTACGCCACCGGGGCTCAGCTATATGACTAATTAAAATACAATCACAAAAGAATATCCATTTCTGGTTCATAGCTCAATGTTGATGAATATAAATAGTATAGAGTAGAAATACAATAAATACTTGTTCAAATTTTTCTTTCTTTATTCTATTATTTGATCAATTTAATTTTCCTTGAATATCAGGACATTTTTCAGTGAGACTCCCAAAAAGTATCTAGATAAAGGAGTCACTCCATGGAAGAACGGTGAGGATTTCCACTCCCATAAAGAGTGACAGTCTCAAGGCAACAAGGGCAGTTCTCTCTGTCCTGTAGAGTGGATGTTGTGTCGGAAATGAGCAAATTACACGGGAAAGAGGCTTGGTGGTGCTGTGCCTAAGCATTGGTTGATGTTGTAGCCAAGTCCACAGTAGAAAGATGAGGTTGTCTTCTATAAAATGTGCAGCCTCAGAAGAGCCCAGGTGTTGGTGAATTATATGATGGGACACCAATCACAAGGTCACCAGTTCTAAGCCACTATCAGCAGTTCTATGGAAGATAGACTTGGAAATTAGAGGGTGCTGTTCTACTCTGTCCATTAAGGTCACTTTAAGTTGGAATCAACTTAATGGCAGTGAGTGTGCTTTTTTTGGTTGATGAGTCAGAAGAGATCAGCCAGCTGGCAGTGGGTTTATAGCTATAAATTGTCAAGATTTAAAGTTAAAAAAGTGGCCATCTAGCAGAGAAACAACAAGCCAACATGAAAGAAGCACACAGGCCTGTGTGATCATGAGGTGTCGATGGGATCAGGTATCAGGAATCTGAAAAACCCCTGCCATCTCCCCCAATATTGTTGAGAAGAAGGGGGTCGGGAGAGAGACCCAAAGCCCTAGATAACAGAACATCCATTCACAGAAAGGCCACAAAGAAAGAATGAGTCAGTCAGGACACAGTATAGCACTGATGAAACACACAATATTCCTCTGGTTCTTTGAGACTTCCTCATCTCCATTAACCTGACCCCAGTCCTGCCTTTCACTTCTTGCTAGACCTGAACACGTACACTGGTACAGATGAGAGCTCACAACACATGGAATTCAGGTCAGATAAACTCCTCAGGAACAGAAATGGGAGTAGCGATGCCAGTAGGGGGAGGAGGAGAAGAAATGAAAACCAATGGTAATGATTAACACATACCCCCACCCCACCCCCCACACACCCCAGGGAATGAACAACATAAACGTGGGTAGACAGGGTCGATGTAATGATAATTTATCAAGGGGTCATGAAGAGGGAGGGAGGGAAAAAAGAGGAACTGATACCAAGGGCTCAAATAGAAAGTAAATGTTTAGAAAATGATGGCAACATAGGTAAAAATATGTTCAATGGAATTAATGTATGGATTGCTATAAGAGCTTTAAGAGTCCTCATTTAAGTGATCTAAAAAAAAAAATTCTCCACCATATATTTCAAGCTTTTATTGTGAATTAGGTGAAGTTTTGCATAGTAAATCAAATCATTCAACAGCTCACATATATATTCTGTTTTCAACTCATCAATTTAGACCTCTCAATAAATCATTGCTTATTGCATTTCCTCTTTGTATTGTCTATTTCTTCTTCTCTCCCAATCCACTGGACTTCGGGAAATAGTTGATCTGAAATGGTTGATTTAAGGTGGCACTGTACATCTTCATGAGATAATAAAGTCAAGCATCTCCTGACCTTGTCTCCTGACCACCAGGATACCTGACTCCCATGGTTATCTGGGTCAAATAAAATAATGTAAAAATATATCATATACTATAAAACACAATAATATAAAAAGTACTTGCTAATAATTGACAAGTATATGTTGATAGCATTATACTTATTTCCAATCTGAATTTCTGTTACACAAGCATATTTCAGATAAATCCTGTAGCATTCCTGGTGAAATTTCCCAAAACTTGTCTCAGTAAAGGAAAGGGAATGACAGATCATGCATTAATAGGTTAAAGATTGAAGAGACTTGGCTTCATAATATTCTCTTCAGAAAAGTGGTTGTTTCTATTTGCAGAAATTATTTTTAGGCTGAGCCCCGGTGGTGTAGTGGTTGTGCAAGGGACTGCAGCCCACTGTGTTGGAGGTTCAGATACAGCAGCAAGGCTGATCCTCCTACTCCCACCACCAGAGGGCAGTGATGCCACAAAAACAAAAAAAAAAAGAAATTAAAGAAAATATATATTTTAAGCTAGGAGTTGGCTACTTCCCAATACTATAAATCTGAAAATTACAGCTACTTTAAATTATCTTCATATCTTCAAATCTATTCTTTCCAAACCCGTCTTTCCTATCCACCAAAAAAAAAAAAAAAAAAAAAACCCAAAACATAAGGTCACAAAAAATCAAGGACACCTTTTTAAGTTCTCATCTTACTCAACCTCATTCATTATAACACTTTTTAACATTTTCTTATGCAAAACGGTTGAACTTGCTCATTTATTCTATGTAGATAGCTCCTTCTCCATCTCTCTATACCACCACAGCTTACCTAAGCTTTGGTCTTCTTCCAGCCTTTTAAATACTGACTTTACTTCAGGGTTCTGCTTTTAACCTCTTCTCTCTTCTTGTTAAAACTCTTTCAAGGGGAAATTTCATCTAAGCCTATAGTTTTAATAAAGACCATTCACAAACTAACTTTGTGGGTACCTTAGAGAAGGTAGTCAAAAAGGTCTTGCTATAAAATTACATAAACCTGTACATTTTCTTTTTTTTTTTTTAAGTAACTTTTTACCCTCACCCCTCTATTTTTTTTGGGGGGGGGGGCGCATCACTGCTCTCCGGCGCTGGGAGTAGGAGGCCCAGCCCCACTAAAATTACATAAACCTTTATTAAAGAAAAATATCAAAATATGGGCTGAGCCCCAGTGGCATAGTGGCTGTGCGCCGAACTGCAGCCCACTGGGCTGGTGGTTCAAATCCAGCAGCAGGTCTCCAGGAGCAAGACTGGGCCACCTACTCCCACCATAGGGCAGTGATGCCCTCTCCCCCCAAAAAATCAAAATATAAAGTCACTATTTCTTGACATACCCTTCCAACTAGGTCTATAAGCTTCAAAAGGCAGTACTTCCATCTCGTTCCAAAAGAACCTCACCCAATGCTCTTCGATTTACACACCAAAAATGATAGCTTTGGTATCCTCCAGAGAAGCTCTTTGAGTTTGGAGAACAAATAGCAATCTGAAGTGGCAAGAGAAAGGCCACAGCATGGAAGGGGTAAGATTCCCTAACAAAATTCCACAGGAAAGCTCTCGCTAACTTCAAATAAGGAGCAAGTATGGTTTATATCAGGGGAAAGTCTTCAGCATAATTCTTTCTATGCCCAATGCAATTTTCATATTTCTTATTAACTTCTTATAAGTTTTCGTGATCATTTGGTATCCTTTAAGAAAATCTATCAAGATAATCTCTTTGGAATTCCAGAAAGTAGTCACCAGTAACCTTTTGAGCTGACCTCTCTACTTTAAATGAACTTACCCAGGGGATCCACTCCCCAACTCCTACACCCTCCCTCGCCCCATATTCATGGTTTTAATTGGATCTTGCTCTCTGGATCATATTGTTAAAACCCTGGTTTGTATTAATTTCATAAAACTCTTCATTAGATTCAGTCTTATTTAAAAGACCAATGGAGAGATCAGTTCTTGAGCTAGGTTATTCTGTGAAATCTGTTTGACATCCATAAAACCATATGAATACTTGTTGAGGCTAAGATTTTCCCTTAAAATTGAAAATGCCAAGCCATGTGAAATTCCTACTTCATTAGCTATCATATTAATGACAATTCTACAGTCTTCTTATACCAGTTTCTGGTATACCAGTTTCAACCAACTTCTTCATTCTTCAAGATTTATGGCCTTCTACCTCATTGTTCCATCATTGAGGTCTTCCTCAAAACGCGTAGCCCACCTAAAAACTGTTGTATAATGTAGGACAGCATTCCTACAAACTGATTTTTTTTGGGGGGGAGGGCATCACTGCCCTCCGATGGGAGTAGGAGGCCCAGTCTTGCTCCTGGAGAGCTGCTACTGGATTTGAACCGCCAACCCAGAGGGCCGCAGTCCTGCACACAACCACTATGCCACCGGGGCTCAGCCCAATAAACTGTTGATAGAGCAACAATGACTTGGGAAAATGTCCATTTGACTTTCGTTAAAAATTTGATGTTAGCCCTGACCTCAAAAAAATTTTTTTTCATGGCAAAAAAAGTATTCTTTTCTTTGAATGTACCTCAATGAAACTAACACTGAGAGAATGTGTCTATTGTTATCCATTATTGCAGAAATCTCATTAGACATGTTTTGTTTGGAACAAACCTGTGAGTGTATGAATTGGAACCGTATAGTAAATATGCCTCCTAGACATATCTACTTGACATGTTACAGTTGGGTGTCATCCAGTTAGTTCCTTATAAAAACTGCCTGATCCTGTACCATCATCATAATAGGTATGTGTGAGTTCATCGTTGTGGGCAATGTAGCAATCAATTTCCTTTAACAGTCTTCTTCTTTTCCATGGACCTGGTCTTTCTTCACCGTGTCCCCCCGCCCCACCAAACCATTTTATTTGGAGCAAATCCAAGCATCATACTATTCCACAGTTCAATTATATCTAGCAGTGCTGTACAATTATTATCACAGTTCATCCGAAAACATTTTCTTCCTTCTTGAACTCCTTGATATCACCTTCTCTGTACTCCCTGCCTTCCCCTCTGGAACCCTTATTCTAGTTGTTGTCTCTACAGATTCACCTATCCAGAGTTTCATATATCTCATATATCAAAAAACATAGACAAACACACAACAAAGAGTCAAAAAGGCTACCAAACAATTACAAAATAGAACAGAGATAACCCCTAATATGGGAAAAAGAAAAAAACACACACACACACGTACATACATAGAAAAAAGTTTAAAACCAGATGAAGTCCAATTATTGTTTCATTTACTATAATTGACTCTCAATATGCTCTGTGTGATAACCAGATTATTTCCATCCCTCAATTATGGTTAAAGGGAAATCACCAGAGACTTATTCCCTGTGTAGATCCTGAAAATATATTTTGAGTCTCCACTGTCAATCGTATTCTTCTGTACATCAGAGTCTCACAACTTATGCTCTGAAACTGTTCTTTCCTTTAGATTTGGACTATATAATTTACAATCCTTGGAACAGAAGTGTTGGTGTCCTTCTTCCACGTGGACATGGTTGAAGTCTCACCTAGATGATTGCTTACTTGGAAACAAGCCTTAAAGACCCCAGATGCTGTTCTGATAGCCAGGTATCATCTAATTTATTCACCACATTTTGCTATAGTACCCCTATCTTCTGTTTTCCCTTGATGAGGAAGTACCACGCAGGGCCATGTTATAAGAACTAATTGTTTTTAGACTGGAGGTAGTCTTAAGAGTGAGCCCAAAATTCATTCCTGAATCTATGGTTTTCAATCGGTCTCTGGTTCACCTTAGCAACATCCCATTAATTTATGGTGAAGAACCTTATTGACCATCTCCCTAGTGCACAAGGTCCTTCTGTGACACTCCTGTTAAGTGTCATTGATTACAAATTTTAAAAGACTACTGACAGAGGATATTGAATCAGTGTGAGCTAACTACATATCCAAACACCTGACTTATTCACTTGGAAAGAATAAATCCTTATATGACTGGATGCTATTGCACTACCAATGGGAGTTGGTGGTCAGGCAAAACTTACTGTAATATTCACTGACAATATCAGACATAGGACTGCCAGAATAATACATGCCCTAAAACAGCAAGTAAGACATTTAAGTAATAAATAAATGTTAGTCTCCCTACAATGTTCTTCATAAAATTAAAGAGCAATCCAAACTGACCCCTATGAGGTCAGGCTTAACCCTTTTTTACTGACTCAGATACCAATTTTCCTTCCTAATCTCAACTGAGTTCACTAACCCAATGTAGTGGCAACAAAGAACTCACAGACTATAATTAAAGGTAAGTGACTTACAAGGAACAGGGTATAACTGAGAACCAGAATCAACAGCTACCACTCAGAATCAGGATTAGAAGCATGTAGCAAAGTCTCCTTCTGTATAGCACAACTTTCTCAGCTCCTCTAAGTCAGGTAGGCCTCATTCTCGGTCCCGAGGGCAGGTTCTACTCAGTCCAGCATTTTGTCACCACCAACTCTAAGCCTGCTGAGTCCTTTCTGGATCCTTGGCTACTTTCAGGGTTACTACTCTTTTAGGAGGTTGCTTGCCTCCTCTGTCTTCTCTCATTTATTCCTTGTACTCTTTGCTACAGCACCTGCTGCTTTCTTTTTGAAAAACTTGTGGGGTAGAGTGCTTAAAAAACTCCCTTTTAATTTCAGGCCATGGCACTCCCACCAGGGCCACAGACTCGCCAACTTCACAGTAAGCAGTAGATACTTCATTCTGATAATAAGTTACTACCCGTCTAATTTGCATAGTCTACTGACCAATCCACGCAAGGTACATACCAATAACTGGACAGGCTGCAGCTCAGGGCCAGACAAAAAGTCAAATTGTTTACAACTAACAGCTTACCCAGGAAATGTCAATCAACCTGAACAAAAGTTACAAACCCTCTAGGATAGAAAGTAGGGCAAAGGCTTGAGGGTGAAAAAAATCTCTCAAAGCAAAAGGGACACATAAAGAAGCCAATCTGATCTATATAGAGCTTAAGAAAACACATCCATCTAATTTTCCTACAGAGAATAACTACAAAATATGAACCTCACCCACCTCTTTCTAAAATTTAGTTCTAGAACTGTAACTGTAGTGTCATTATTACATTCTAACAAGGATATAAATATGTCTTATCTCTCCTCCAATATCAGCTCTCAGTGGTGAGGAGTTGGGATAGAAGGCTATGGTCTACATAAGTAGTCAGGAGTTTAGTTTTATTTCACCAAAACAGGAAGATATATTACTTCCTTAATTTTTAATGATTTTCCCATGGTTCTTACAGCTACAAAGCTAAAGAGCTAGGAGTGGGTTTACTACTTCCAATTCTTTTCTCTTTGTAAAATTCTCCTGATTTGCTCCCAAGCTTTCCTTAAATACTTCTGCCAAGTTCTTTTAATAAGACTGCTCAAGAATTGGAAATCTCTCCCAGCTTCGACAGGACTCAGTCTTCATAGTAAATTAATAAACAGCAATTCCAGATGATTCTGGATTAGATGGAATCTGGGATGGAGTCTGGAAATTTGTACTTTCATTCCCAGGAAGCATAAGTGATTCTTTAAAATTACTGTATAGACTTGTATATAAGCCAAGTTTTCCAGCACATTTCTAATGCAGTTTTTGTGGTAAAATTCAGTGACTTGGCTGATATTTGGGTCAGTTTACAGTCAACTATATGTGGTAACTATTTAATAACAAGCATAGGCTCTTCAACAAATCATCCTCTAACTCTGTTTACAATATTACTGGCCTACTTTCTCTCCTTCTCTCTTCCCACTACAGCCACATTGGCTGCCACTTTGCTCCCCAAACTTGCCATGCTGCTTCTGTATTCAACTTACTAGTTCAACACTACTGAGAAAATCTAAATTCACACACAAAAACAGTTACAATCATCTTTTAGCTGTTCACCTTGAACATCGAGAAGTTCTCAGTGAACTTCTTGAATGAACTAATTTAGAAGTTTGACAAAAAAAATGGGAATTTTTACTTTAATATTGAATAATTTAACAGCCCTTTTGTTTTGTTTTTGTTCACTGCTTTCTGTGGTGGGAGTAGGAGGCCCAGCCCCACTGCTGGAATTGAACCTCCATCCCAGTGTGCCGCAGTCCCGTGCACAACCACTACGCCACCGGGGCTCAGCCCTTTAATAACCATTCACATTCTTTATCACAAGTCAAGACATGATAAACACCAAATTATAACATATGACCATCATTTGACATATTTTATATCCATTCATTACAGGTCTTCCTCCCAAACATTAGACCATGTTGGCAGCATATGCCACTAACTGTGCTTTGAGACAAGTATGTCCTACAAAAGTACTTAAATGCCATACAGTTTTATGTGCACTAATTGAACAAACCAAATTTATCTTCTAAAGACTATGGCAGTTACAGTATTCCTAACTATAACATCTAAAAGACTTAAAAAAAAAAAAGAGAGAGACTCCCAGAGATACACAGCAATATTCTTGTGAGATCTGCAAAAAAGTGAATTAAACCAATCTGGGCATTTTGAGGAGAAATGTAAATATTTATTCACATAAAAACACCTATACTCAAATATTTGCAACAGTTTTGTTTTCACAGCCAGAAACCTATGAAAACTTATTCAAAATAGTACTATTCATATTGGTCAAAAAGTAGAAGAAAATCAAATGTTTATCAACTATGAAAGGAAAAATAACATGGTATATTCATATAATAGAAAATTATGCAGCAATATAAAGTAATGAAGTACTGATACATATAGCATGGAAGAACCTTGAAAATATTGGAAGTGCTAATCACAAATGACCACATATTACATGGTTTCATTTATATGCAATATTCAAGAGAGAACTTTATAGACACAATGGTAGATTCGTGGCTGCCAATGGACAGTTTCTTTTTTTGTGAAATCAAAATGCTCTAAAATTAAAATAGGGTGATAGTTGTTGTACAACTGTAAACAGACTAAGAAATTGAATTAAGATACTTTAAATGCTTGAATCCATAATCATTGTTCATGCAATGTACAGTCAATTAGTATCATGATGTATTACATTCAGCAAGACCTCTTTAGAGTATTTAAGAGCAAGGCTCATTTTTGAGGACTGCAGCTGACTCAAGTCAAAGCATTTTCAAATCACAATTTGTCTTCAAGAAGTACCATATTGCAGCACATTTTTAATGCACTTTTTGTGGTAAAATTAGGGGCCTCGACTGCTATTTGGGTTGACCGGTACTCGAGTATATATGGTACATTCAGAATGCGTTCTAGAAGTCAGACTTCATCTTATGTACTTTGGACATGTTATTAGTAGAGCCCTGTCTGTGGAAAGGGATATCCTGTGTAGTAAAGTGGAAGGGTATCGGAAAAGAGGAAAACTATTAAGGAGATGGATTAACACAGTGGCAGTAACAATGGGCTCAAACACAACAATTGTGATGGCACAGGGCCAGGTGGTATTTCATTCTATTGTACACAGGATCACTACGAGTCAGAATCAACTTGACTGCACCTAACAACAAGTTAGTCAGTTATTTGGTACACACAGACAAAACAGATTACTTCTAGCGATTTATTAGACTTGTTTCTTATTATTCCTAATACCACTACTTGTTGGAGCCCAGTGATGTAATGGATTATTAGTGGAACTGCTAACGTCAAAGCCAGCAATTTGAATCCACAGTTTGGTTTTGGTATTTACCAGTAGACAAGCCTAACCCAACAAAAGACTCTGCCTTCTCCCTTCCAATGCAAGACTACACTCCCATAAATGTATATAACAAGTATCTACTAACTAACCACCGCTAAAGTTATCAACCTAATACTTAACCTGTTCCACTGGAGATATATGAAACTGTCCCCTCCCATAAAGATTTACAGTCTTAGAAACCCTAAGAAACAGTTCTACTCTGTCATATAAGGGCTCTTGGAGTGAAAGCTGACTCATGGCTAGTGCATTTGGTTTGGTTTGATTTGGGGTTTTGTACCATCAAGGAGCCCTGGTGTCACAGTAATTAAGTGCTTGGTTCATGGTTCAAACTCACCAGCCATTTCTTTTAAGAGAGATGTGGGAGTCTGTTTCTGGAAAATATTTGGAAATCCCTTGGGACAGTTCTACTCTGTATGCTGGGTTGCTATGAGTTGCAAGCAATGAGTTTAGTATAGTTTGGTTTCATCATATGTGTCAATAAGAATCCCAAATGGCACAAATGGTATATGTGCTTGGTTACTATAATTGAAGAATTTTTTTTGTGGGCATCACTGACCCCTGGTGGGAGTAGGAGGTCCAGCCTTGTTCCTGGAGAGCTGCTGCTGCATTTGAACCGCCAACCCTCTTGGCTGCAGTCCCGCACACAACCACTACGTCACCGGGGCTCAGGCCCATAATTGAAGAATTTTTGTGTAAAACTGGCATGGTAGGATTCTGATTTGGCAATAAGTACTTCATGATAAGGTTCAGGTCACAGGCCACTGGTAACTCCTTGGGGGTGTTGCCTATTTGATGCCTAAAGAGATGCTGTCTCCACTGGCCTCTGATCTTTTGGCTTTCCAGCACCAGGAAGCCATGTGAGTTAGGAATAGCCTCCAGCATAACCGACAAAGAAATGGACTTAATCAGTTCCACCACTTTGTAAGCCATTTCTCCTGATAGAAATGTTCTCTTTCTACACATGTATTAAGTGTTGCTTGTTTTACTTCTAGAGATAACCCAACCTCACATAGCTGCTAACTAAATAGTTGAAGGTTCAAGTTCACCCAGAGGTTCCTGGAAGAAAGGTGGCCTACTTCTGAAAAATCAGCCATTGAAACATATGTGAGGGCTGAGCCCCGGTGGCGTAGTGGTTGTGCACGGGACTGCGACCCACTGGGATGGAAGTTCAATTCCAGCACTAGGGCTGGGCCTCCTACTCCCACCACCGGAGAGCAGTGATGCCCCCCCCCCCAAAAAAAAAAAAGAAAAGAAAAATATATGATGTCACTAGATGGCAACTGGTTTTGTGCCTATCACTGTTCCAAGCATGCAAACACAAAACTCAAACTACTGCCATCAAGTAATTTCTGATTTAGAGCAATTCTAGTCAAAGCTAAGAATGAAGAACTCAACAAAACTTACTTTTTACTGTATACTACCTTATTACAGTTTGGTCCTGTATTTTATAGGGAAAAAAACCCAGAAACTATGAAACTTTCCATAAGCTTCCATACATGCCCATGCACTTGCCTTTCTATATCTCAGTTTAACGCCAACTCTCAACCTGATAGACCCCTTCTCTTTAGGACACCACTCATGCAATTGACCTCATTTTTCAAATGCTGTAATGGTATCTCCTTCTCTACTGGATGATTTTCATCATCCTTGTATACATTTCAAAACTTCATACCTAAAATTCAAACAAAAATCTTCCCTAGTCTGTATTTCTTCTACTATCTCATTTGTCTGTTCTTTTTAAAAGCTACATGTCTCAAATGAGCTCTCCCTGCTTACTTTCTATTCTTTATTTTCTCTATTCTCTTCATAGTCTCGCCCATGTAAATTAGGCCTCTGCTCCCATTTTACCAAGATCATTTCCTTCAAGATCACTAACAACCACTTTCTTTCTTTCTTTTTTTTTTTTGGCGTCACTGCCCTCAGGTGGTGGGAGTAGGAGGCCCAGCCTTTGCTCC